>WSYH01006172.1:9260-25899 GCA_036426205.1 Ascaphus truei
CTTAAAAGATGCGTATCTAGCGGGAGTCCGAGCGCTGTACTGCTGCCCTTCTGCAGTGGTGAAACTCCCGGGGGGTACAGCAAAAAAATTTGAAATGAAAAATGGAACGAGACAGGGAAGCCTTTTGTCCCCTCTCCTCTTCGCCCTAACAATCGAACCACTAGCGTCTAAAATACGAGACAATATAAATATACAGGGGGTACCAATTGGCGGAATAAACTATAAAGTCTCATTGTTCGCAGACGATATCATATTAACATTAACGCAGTCCCAGATCTCCCTTCCCAACTTACACAAAGAATTAAAGGAATTTGGCAAAATATCAGGATACAAAATTAACAGTGATACAGTAAGTCAGAAGCCCTCAACTTAAATCTATCAGAGCCAGAGATGCGGACATTGAAGTGGAGCCCTATATACATCAAATACCTGGGAGTACATGTATCGAGGCACTATTGCTCCCTATACCAAAATAATTATCCCAACCTATTTAGGAAAATTAAAAAAGATCTGGATACATGGGAAAAATACCAGATCTCATGGATCGGGAGAATGATCTCAGTTAAAATGAATATACTCCCCCGATTAGGCGCACAAGGGAATGATTAACTCGGCAAATGGATGAACAAAAATGTCACCAAGAAGGAGACGTACTTATCACTCTGGCCAGCTTCGTCCCTTCGCTTGCAGGAATATCTGTAATGTCCACAAGTCTGAAACACTGAAAAAAGAGAAGCGCTAAACTGCGCCCGCTCGGAAGTCACGAAAAATGAAGACCTAGAAATGGATAAGGGCACGAGTCCCTGGCGCCGAACTCCTGCGGCATAAGGACTACAGAATGTCCCAAAATAAAATGAAACAGCAAGATCCCCAACAAACGGCTAACGCCGATAGTAAAAATACAAAAATAAGATTACACAGCTATACAGTAAAGGAGAGATCATGACCGCAACTGCAGAGGGAAGAAGATCACACCTATCCAAAATGAAACGCTCCAAATTTTCAACGACCTGTCCAACGGATAACGTCGCCGAAGCAGAGAAGAATGAATACCCTTGAAAACATCCTAATCCCCTCGTAGAGGAGGTGAATTACCGCTGGGGCTTATCCGTTCAAGCATTACGGGGTAAGCTAAATGACGGCCCAACATTCCTAACCATGGCGCCGCCAAAAAACATAGGCACTGGCCACATTCGTGAAAGCCCTTGTAGATCTGACCCCGCCGCTTTAACCTGGACGGGGAAACTGAGCAACTACAAGAGCCGCAACCGCACGCGGAGGAATGACGCGGAACCAAAACACAGACAGGCACCCATACCAACGAGAGAACGGCAGTCAATCCATGCAGTCTAAGAACAGATAAGATAAGCACCTTAATAGATCAAGCAGCGAGACGGGAGCACATGAAGCTTCAATCAAGAAGCCAGAAACAACCAACCAGCCAGAAACGGCATAGCTTCAATCCAATCCGACAACCCCCTGACGATCAGGAGGGCAACACGCACAGCTGAGTCCTATAAACCTTTTGCGCTGACCTCCATGCATGGTGAGAGAGATGCTGAGGTCCTGCTGGGGCTTTAATAGGGTTGGTGCGGGGGGGATTTGTGGGTGGGATAGGATGGGGGAGGCGACTGCTCCGACAACATCACTGCGATCTACTAACTGTAAAGTAGCGCAAATTTAATCTGTCTAAGTGCGGGTTACAAGGTATGGGACCCCAGGCTCGGATTCGCACGACTGTTTGCTACCCATCACGAAAGGGCCCCCACCCCCCCGGAACTAGGAAATACTAGTTAACTGGGAAGCTGCCTAATGAGCCCTGCACAAGACAGAAGCCCCAAATGACATTCGATAATTGAAGCAGCGGCAAGTGAACACATTACAGAACTGGCATCTAGATTAGCTGCCACATGATCTGAGTTGTCAAAACCCTCGAGGAAGGCACACGGCGGGCCACATAGATCAAATAGAAAATGTCTAAGGATCCTCGGATATTAACTTCACTAAATGTAAGAGCCCCATCCCCTCCCCCCCCCTCTTCCCCCCGATCCCCGACCAGCAAGCGTAGAAGTATTCCGTATAATGATAGGCATTATACCTAACAAACATTATCAATGGTGGCTTGTTGTGTGAACCTGTACAACAAAACCCGTCTCCCCCTCACCACTACCCTGCTTATCAGTAACCCCACCACCCCCCCCAAATCTCCCCCCCTTTTACCCAGTTCCACAAACCTATACGCTTGACCGAATGTAAAAAAGATAAGGTTATAATCTCGTTCATTTACTGAGCTCTGTTAAGAAGAGTTGTTCTAAAAAAAAACGTTTCCTTAAGCCCTGGTTTTACAAGGATTTTTCAAATATCTCGCATGTATTATGAAGCATGCTCGGAGTTTTCCAGCTCCCCCGAGTCCCCACGCCTATACCTTGTCCCCAAGACCTATAAGCTTGACCGCGTAAGATGGGTGAGGGATTATTACCCAAATTCAAGGGCTCTGCATGTCCTAAAACATACAAATGCATATTTCAGAATTAATAAAATATGTAACCTAAAAGGCTAAGAAGCAGTATAAAATACTAAGGAGACATCATATAAGGATGAATATAAACATAGAATAGTGATAAATTTGTTACTCAGTTCAATCTGACGGCAATCACACAGATCCTCCTCCTCTACTATACCAAAATGGTCCTGTATAAGACACAGAAAACCCATCAAACAAAAAAAAGTAACAAATACCATCAAACTGATCCAAATGTGAAAAAGAGGTTACTCCCTTGAAGCACAGCTCAGTCCCATGATTAGTGGATGCTTCACCCAGACGTAATTGGCAGAAGAGTATCCCATAGGGTACCGTGGGCGGAGCACAACCTGCAAACAGGGGGCTGCAAACCATATATCGGATATCAAGAAGGTTTATTAAGTGGTCAAAAAACAGGAGTGGATAAGTAGCTCTGCAACGCGTTCGGGACCTGGGCAAGTCCCGTTTGACCCCTTCCCCCCTCCCAATTTTCCTCCCCCTATGCCGCCCCCTCTTATTAAACTAAGGTAGAGCATTACAAAACTAAGCAGTACAAGGGTCCGCACCTTCCCTGCCACACCCCGACCATCGGATTCCCATCCCCCCCCCCCATATGAGGCCGGTTAAGCCACATGCCGTACCAAATCCCGGCCGTAACTTTTGGAGGATACCTATATGCTGACCATCGTCCCACTTTTATGCTCTTGCTGATGACCCTTTCACCATCGCCTACATTTGCCCCCCCACCCCTCGACCTTCCCTGCCCTCACTACCCCCCCAACCTCTCATGGCGGGCCGGAAAACCATACTCACAACAGCACCATCAGAAGCGTTAAACGGTTCAATCTGAACCAAACGAACCAGGACACTACCCACAGTGGGAAGGGCGGAGCACCCCCCGATGGACACTAACTCTTCAGTCACCTCTCAGCCCAAATGGCTAGATCATGGAAGTCCCGCAATAAACTTGTATCACTAAACGGGAAAGGAGGGCCGGAAATAATAAAAACATAGAAAATACGACTTGCACTCCAATAGCTGAAAAGTCCCAAGTGAGATATCAATCATTCCACCAAGAGACAACACTTTAACAAATCCCCAAGATCTGCCCGAATTGATTACAATGTATTCACCTACGGGTTTCTTCTCGTCATTTAACAGTAGCAAGAGCGGGGAAGATAGAAGATAAAAATCCTGCTCCGACAAGGAACCCGCATCAATATCACGCAAAAAACAAACCACTCTCCAGCCACCCAGGGTATAGTAAATTTCTAATGGTGTTAATGGCATCACTGGCGACTAACGCGCCAAATGTATAATAAAAACGAAATTGAACCTGAAAGAAAACAGGTGTTAAGATAAAGGTTGACCCTCTCTCCGCCTGTATAATAGACACTTATCTTCGTATGATTGTGGGTGATCTCCCGTACAATATGGCCCACAACCTGCGAGGACAAACCTCAGGCCAAACAAGGCCAACACAGAGCTCCACACAGAGTAATCTCGGTTTTCTATCTTCCTCGTCTTTCACAGTAAAAAGCTGGGAGTAGCGATCCTGCCTCCGACACGATAACCCCAATGCAATATCACCAAAACCACTTCAGAACTCCCAGATGGTAGATTCTAATGGTATATGGCTCACTGGCTGCATCAACAGGTCGCAATCTGATCAACATCGTACGCGCGCAAATGATATCAAAAAACGGATTCCTGGAAAGCAGTGTTTAGAAAATGATTGACCAACTACCTATCTTCTTAGAATTTTTATGTCGGATACTTTAATATGGCCATAACCCTACTGGCGGAGGACAGACCAAAACATCAGGGAAAAAGAGCCACAAGGCCAACACAGACTCCACATCAGATAGGAAGAATAGAGAAACAATTTAAAAACGATCACCAATGAATATTCCTTTGGACATCGGAGAATCCAACACCAGGGCCAACAGATTACCCATTCTATTCCGACCGACACACACCAGTATAAAACTCTCGGTTCTAGACGATTAATTTTGTCTACCAAATTAATCCTGTAATCCTGCACAATTCGGACTTTAGGGCCCAATGAACCATGGTCAAAGTCACGCCCCAATCACATAACCCTATCCCTCCATTTCCCTAAATTACCCGACTACACTTGGAAGCTGAACGACTCCCTACTGAACCACCCGGAGGTAGAAAACAAAAAGGCTCTTAGGGAAGTACTTCGCAACTCACTGGGGGCATAGTAAGAACTCTCCGCGGTTCTGTGGGAAGCCTCACATAGGCAGCACTTAGGGGACTTTATTTCAATTGCAATCCAAAAGAAAGTGCCAAGGTGAACTTAAATAGCAGATCTGACAACTAAAATCTTATAATATATAAAGGAGACAAGGATGCTCCGAAAAGAGACCCACTTTAATGTCAACACAGCAAAGACCGAAAAAATCGTCCCCAGGTATAGTAACCCAACTAGAGTAATGGTAAGGCTATAAGGGTACACTATAAGTAACCGCGCCCAACACTGTTGGGAGGACAATTACCACTAAATGCCCTCTGGGGGCAAAAATAGAAATGATTTTTGATCTTCAGAAGTCGACGCAGTAACACCACTCAAAATAACCATAAAACAATTAAAACATAAATCAAACGGGTGAAGGCAATAGTACAGAGGATAGTTATTAAAGGTGAATTCCCAAATCTTTGTATGTCACCCTTACCGACAGTCCCATTTGGTAGTGTGAGACACCAATGGTAAATCACAAGGAATAAGGCAATAAGAACTGCTAGAGCCTCTGTCTCAGTATGGTGGAGGGTTGCACTAATCAGTGCATGCTGTGATTGAGCTCTGCTCAGTATCATAAGTTGGATAACCTGAACCTTGAGAGCGCCGCCCCTTATGCGCGAAACCGATCATCGGCATTACGTCACCCAAACAACACGTTGACGTCGTGTAGGTGAGTCACTGGTGAGACATGTTCCTGGTAGTTTGTGTGGGTTTGTTCGAATTGTTAAATTGCCTAGCCGAGGTAGTTTATGCATAAATCAGGTCGCGGTGTTTGAATTAACACAAACATGCCGGCGGTTCAATTTAGATAAAATGTGTATAATGTGCACTAATTCTTTACTAGACATTGATCGTGTGACCTCGTACCTATATAGGTTTTTTTTTTGGTAATGACAGTGCAACATTTTTTTGCATTCACCTCTGACTGCAGCATCACTACCTACTGTCATGTGATATCCCACTATTGATAAACTGAGCATATCAATCACAGCATTCAATGATTATGCAACCTCAACTCCACCATAACCCGAGAACACCCGGGGCTCTAGCATCTTCTATTGCTATCATTTTGTATTACCATTGGTCTCACCTACCGAGAGAACCTTGGTACTGGTAAGGGACATACCTAATCTTTGGGAATTCCACCTGAAAATATATCCCCTTACCCTGCCTCACCCTGATTTCTGTTTTAATTGTTTTTATGGTTTTTGAGTGTGTGTTCTGCGTCGACTTCTAATATCAATAAATCATTTATTATTTTTCCCTAGGGCATTTTATGGTATTTCCTCACCACAGTGGTTGGGAGCGTTACTTAATGTACCTTGTAGCCTGAACCATTCTTCTAGTGGGTTTACTATAACCTGTGGACTCTTTTAAGCTTGCTGTGGCATTAAGTGGGAAAATGCTTTTAGGAGCATCCTTTGTCTCCTTAGATATGTATGTTCTGTCTCCTATCCCCTTTGCCCCAGCTGATATCATCAGAGTTGGTATTCATAGTGAAGGTGAGCGTTAATTTCACTAGTTGTTACAAACTAAAATATTCAAGCGGTGGACAACACCAAAACCCCACCCTCGAAAAAGATTTAATAAACCTTGGACCGCGCCAGGATGAGCTAAACAATCCCAAATTAAGAAGTAGAAAAAGCTCTTACATGGACTAGTCAGAAATACTAGACAAGGTGCATAAGGCTGACAGACTTTTGGCGAGCAAACTAAGAGGTATACAGAAGCGTTCCCAGATCACAGCGATCAAAAATGAATCGTGGAATATCCTATAACACACCTAAAAGACAATAGCGGATAATTTACCGCATTTTATTTAAACTTATAACCTCAATGCTCCGGGTGGGAAGCAACGGGGACCCACCACTGAACCTAGTCTTAGTACCTGTCCGATTGGCCTCCTACCAACACTGACAGAGGATGAGAATCAAATGCTTAACTCAAACATTACCCAAAAAGAGCGGGCGTAACTCAATAAAAACATTAAAAATCTCAAAAGCCCCTGGCCCCTACGGCTTCTGCTTCCTCCAATTTTATTACAAAAGATTCTCCCCGATCCTAACTAAACACCTACCCGCTTATTCATTCCTTCATTGAGTGCAGCCCAATCCCCCCATCAATGACCCAGCCAATCTCGCCATCATCCACAAAGATGGTAGGGACCCCTTGCTATTTGGTATCTAACCGACTATCTCCTACAATGACCGATCTTAAGCTATACAAGCAAAATTCTGGTGCAAATAGACTGAATCCCATCCTACCCGAGATAATTCAACACCGACAGTTGGGTTTTGTATCTGGCAACCAGCCTCGATACAACACCCGCAAAATTATAAATATAGTGATTCATGCCCACCTCACATCTAGCAAAGCGGTTTCTGTTAGCTTGACGCAGAGAAGACGTTCGAATCATTGATTGGTCTATTTTCTTTCTTGACCCACCAATGCAGAAATTTCGGCTTAAACGATGCGGAGCTAGCGGGAGTTCCGAGCGCTGTGACTGCTGCCTCTCTTGCCAGTGATGAACTCCCGGGGGGTACAGCAAAAAACTTTTGAAATGAAAAAATGGAACGAGAGACAGGGAGGCCCTTTGTCCCTCTCATCTTCGCCTTAACATCTAACCAACTAGCGTCAAAATACGAGACAATATAAATATACAGGGGTAACCAATTGGCGGAATAAACTAAATTCTCATTGTCGCCAGACGATATCATATTAACTTAACCGCAGCCCAATCTCCCTTCCCACTTACACAAAAGAATTAAGGAATTGGCAAAATATCAGGAAACAAAATTAAACAGTGATAAGTCAGAAGCCCTCAACTTAAATCTATCAGAACCAGAGATGCGGACATTGAAATCAAACTTTAATTATAAGTGGAGCCCTATATACATCAAATACCTGGGAGTACATGTATCGAGGCACTATTGCTCCCTATACCAAAATAATTATCCCAACCTATTTAGGAAAATTAAAAAAGATCTGGATAAATGGGAAAAATACCAGATCTCATGGATCGGGAGAATGATCTCAGTTAAAATGAATATACTCCCCCGATTATTATATTATTTCCAGACGCTCCCGATCCATGTCCCTGGTTCTGAATTAAAAACTATCCAAAATAAAATCCTCCAATTTATTTGGAACGGAAGGAGATCCCGGGTAGCTAGGTCGGTTCTTATGGCGTCTAGGACAAAAGGAGGACTGGGGGTCCCAGACATTAATAGATATTACCAAGCTGCCCAATTAAAACAGGCGGTAATGTGGAACTCGGGACCCAGACAAGCTATGTTGGCTAGCAATTGAATCTCATTACTCCAGAACGCCTTCTCTACCAGCTTTTCTCTGGAGCGGTGACAGGGGAAATGACATGGCGCCCAAATTCGGGCTGGGGGCAATGAAACATACTTGGGACATATGGGCAAAAACTAAAACTAAATTCTTACTCTCGTCCCCTTGCTCTCAGCTCATTCCAATATTTGACAACCCTAAATTCCCACCAGGGTGTGAAACCCGACAATTCGACCTATTTAAAACAATGGGGATCAGAGCGATCGCGGACCTGCTGAGCGATGGACAGTTCCTGAGTCTCCAAGAATTGCGAACCAAATTAAAATTACCCCACCTGGATACATTTAAGTTTCTCCAAATTCGACACTTTCTACAAAAAATGTCCCCATCATTGAAATTCCCCCCTCTCACAAAATTTGAGAAACTCTGTCGCGAAGGAGTACATCAAAAAGGTCTAATAACACAAAAATATGCCGGCATGGAGAATCCGGTGAACTCTACCGCTCACGACTATATGCTTAAATGGGAAGCGGAATTGGAAGTGCGCTCGGGGAAAGATGATATCTCCCTTGGACTTTTTCAGATCTTGGAGCGGCCAGTCGTTGTTTATTATTTATTCAGGCCCTTTACGTTTAGTGATTACAGTGTAAGTGCGGACTGACTAGCCATTTGGCGAGAGAGGTTAGTGTCCATCGGGGGGTTCGCCTTCCCACTGGGGAGATCCTGGTTGTTGGTCAGGAGAACCGTTTAACGCTCTTGATGGGGCTTGGTTGGAGATGGGTTAGGCCCGCCCGACGCAGGGGTTTGGGTGGGAGGAGGGCAGGGAAGGTCGAGAGGGGGTGGGGAATAGGCTGATGGGACAGGGGTCCAGCAGCAAGAGGCAAAGTGGGACGAGGTCAGCTAAGAACCCAATAAGTACGGCGGGATTGGCTACCGGCATTTGGGCTTAAGGCCCAATGGGGGGGGGAGGAAGAATCCGATGGTTCGGGCGTGCAGGAAGGTGGCGGACCTTGTAACTTGCTTAGTGTCAGCTACCTTAGTTTAAGAGGGGGCGGAGGGGGGGAAAATGGGAGAGGAGGGGACGGGGTCAAAGGGACGCAGGTCCCGAACGCGTCAGAGTTACTAGTTATACTCCTTTGACACTAATAAACTTTTTTATCCGATACTGGGTTTGCAAGCCCCAATGTGTGCACGGGTGCTCCGCCACGTACCATATGGGACTACTCTCTGCAATTACGTCTGGAGTGACGCACCCACAATCAAGGATGAGCGTGCTGCAGGGAGTTACCTCACATTGATCGTTGTTGTATGACTTTTGTTTTGCTGGGTTGTCTATCCACAGGACCTTTATGGTATATATAGAGAGAGATCTGTGTTAGCCGTCCCAGCGTAACTAGTACACTCCTAGTTTAATCATCATAATGAGTCTCCTTAGCTCTTATACAGGCTCTAATGCTTGGTACATATGTTTATTACTCTGCATATGCATGTATGTGTTTAGACAGCCGAACCTGATATTGGGATAATATCCCGCACCCATACGGTCACAGCTTATGGTTTTGGGACAGGGGAAGGCGTGGGGAGGGGAGGGAAAACTCCTAGAATGCCATACATGGATATCTTTCTGACAATCCTTAAAACAGTGTAAGAACGTGAGAACAACTCGTAACAAGCTCAGACATGAAAAGCACTAATTATAACCTCTCTTTTTTGTCATTCGGGCAAGCTTATAGGTTTTTTTGGAACCTGGGAAAAGGGGGGGAGATGGGGGGGGGGGTGGGGAGAGATAAGGGGAGGGAGGGGCAGACCTGGTGTGAAAGGTAACACAACAAGCACATTGAATGAATGTTTTTAGTATCATGCCTGAACATAAACGGAATACTTCCTCGCTGCTGGTTCGGGGAGAGGGGGGGGAGGGATGGGGCTCTTACATGTGAAGTTAATATCGAGGATCCTTAGAACATTTCTATTGATCTAGTGGCACGCCGTGTGCGCTTCCTCAGAGGTTTGACAACTAGATCCAGGGCCAGCGAATATAGACTGCCAGTTACGTAATCGTGTCACTGCCGCTGCGTCATTTCGAAGTTCATTTGGGCTCCTGTCTTGTGCAGGGCTCATTTAGGCAGCTTCCCAGTTAAACTAGTATTCCTAGTCGGGGGGGGTGGGGGAGGGTGCAACAGTCGTGAGAACCGAGCTGGGGTCCATAGTCTGTACCCGGGCTTTAGACAGATAAATTTTGCTAATTACAGTTCGTAGATCGCAGGCTGATGACCGTTGTCGGAGCATCGCGCTCCCATCCTATCACCCACAAATCCCCCGCAAACCCCTAAAGCCCAGCCGGAAACTCAGCACTCTTAAACTGCCATCGGTCAAGCGCAAAAGTTAGAGTAGCTTCAGCTGTGGGTTGCCTCTGAGTCAGGGGTCGGATCTGAAGCTATGCGACTGGCTGGGTCTGGTGTGTGGTTTCTTGAGCCGTCAGTGGCCCCGTCTTCGCTGTGGGACTACAGGGGCTTCTCATCTGTTCTTAGACTGGCCTTGGCGCCGACGTTATCCTCGCGGGTTTTTTTTTTTGTTTTTTTCTTTTTCTTTTTAGGTGCGTGCGTGGGTTCAGCGTCCCTCCGTGGCGGTGGGTCTTGTGTTGCTCGTTGTCCAGGAACGCGGCGGGTCAGACCCAGGGCTTTCAAGAATGGGGCCAGTCTCAGGGCGGCGGAGATGGTTAGGAATTTGCCGTCATAGCTTACCGTAAGCTGAACGGAAAGCCCCAGCGGTATTCCTCCTCCGGAGGAATGAGGTCAAGGGCTTCATTTCCTCTCCTTCGGGGTAGACTGTTATCGTGGACAGTGTCGTTGTGAAAAATTTGGAGAGTTCATTTTGGAAAGGTAGTGACTCTTTCCCTCTGCAGGCCGGGGATGCGGGGATGATCTTCTCCCGTTACTGCTATAGCTGTGTAATTCTATGCATAACATCGCGTCGCCGCATGGTTGGGATCTTCTGATCTGGGCAGAAGATTACCGCACCGGTGGGCCTAGCCATCTTTAGGTCCATGTCCTCTAGCGCGGCCGCAGAGCGCAATGGGGGGAAAACGTTCCGCAAGATAGGGACGAAGCTGCAGGTAAGAACGTCTCCGGAGTCATTTATTAGGCGCAGATTCTGCGCGCCTGTACCTACTTTTATTGGTCTTCCTGCATGTCTTGAGAAGGGAAGATCATCGGACTAGCCGGGATTGATTCTTCCTAGGATGTGTTTGTCCCATGCCAGGGACTCCTCCAGTACACCTTCCAGGTCGTTGTCCTCTCTTTAGGCCAGAACACTCTCCTGTTTAATCTCCGCTACTGCTGCTTTGCTTAGCCTGCAGGGATGTTTGGAGCTTGACATGCATGGGGGAGAATAGGCTCTCCAGGTGGTAGGATCGGGTGATCGGTCCTATATCTCCATTTCAAGCAGTTGGGGCATGGGCTTTCATACCCATATTTAGAGCTGCATTGGGCTCTTGTAAGCCTGTGGTCCGCCCACCCTCGTCGGTTGGATGGACTTATGTGTCGGGGAGAAGAACCGTGACACAGACGGTGCTGCGGGCTTCTTTGTGTGTTTGGAAATGCTCGAGCTCTCCAAGTAATGGGGGTGGGTATGTTTTTGAGCCGTGAATTTTCTGGTTTGGGAGCGTTATTTATAAAGTTTTAGGCGGTGGGTCCGCGGAGTCCCCTCCTTACCCCCCACTCCAGATGACATCATCGGAAAACCCATCCCTTGAGCACATGTTTAAGGATTCATCAATAGTTCAGTATTGTCATAGACAATTAGGATCTGGCTGTGGTTTTTTTTTTTTTTTTAGGGAAGCTGTGTCTTAACTGAAACGGGGAGGTGCCCACTCTTGGATTCCAGATGGAACGCAGGCGAAACCACAGACGATAGCTCCTACTGGAAAGCTCGTATTCAAGACCACGCTCTTGACAGACACTCTCCTTCACAGTGGGGGCGAAGGAGGTAGGAGGGATCAGGTAGGCGCAAGAAGGAGGGAGCCAATATCTTCAACTGGTTTAGCAACAAAATAGCAGGGGGTCCATAGAAATGGACACAATCCGTATTTCTTTTTTAATAGATTGGATGAACGATTCCAATATTTCTATCTGCCGACACGTCTACCAAATGTGGACCAGATAGCTGCTCTGCCCACAACCCCTCCAGCACAGATCAGGACACCTCAGGGTAGATTTGCTCAGGGGGCCAGCCATGGCGTGAATTGGTACCACGATCCAATTTTATAATATTTCTGTAGTTGCTGTGCATATGGAAGTTTTTGCAAGCAAACTCCCATTATATCCTCCCAATCATCCTGTCCAATTTCTTATTTCAATCCGCTGCCATTGGATCATGCAGTAATGATTCATGTTGAATTGGGACCACGGCCTACAACTGCTTTTATTCTAGTATCAAACCTGTTGACAACACCCTATCCTACATAGTGCTTCAAAACTTGTGGAAGGGAGTAGTAAATTCTAATTTTGGGGACATTTTGGAAAAAAATTTGATATGTAGATAGTTAAAACATTACTAAGGTCTGGTGCCTCATAACCTAGTTAGGAAACTCTGGAAACTAGAAAGTTTTTCCTTCTGCACAGGTCGGCAACTACTCTTAAATAGGTTAGCTTTAATTTGGTCGAATGTTATAATCACAGCCGGGGGGGAAATGGGAGATTAAAACGCGGGTGAGTGCGAAACGAGAGACACAAGAAATAAATTGCCCTTAGACTTGATCCAAAAGCTCCCAGGTAAATCTCGTCGGATCTAATCAACATTTGGCGTACACCTCCTTATCAGTTGCCCATAGGGACAATGGCAGAGAAGACGTTCTAGCATATTGGGATTAATGGCTAACCAACAATAATTGTGTTGGATCAGCGTTCCACATCACCCCCCCACCGCCTTAGTTGGGCAGCCTTGGTAGTTAGATTTCGGAGATATCTGGGAGACCCAAACCTCCCTTGTCTTTAAAGCCATCATCACCGATCTAGCTGTTCTAGGCTTTTTACCTGCCAAGAAAATTAAATATTCTAGTTGGGAAATTTTCAGTTCGGATCCCGTTATACGGACTGGAAGTTGGAAATGATATATAACCTAGGGAGTTATATCATTGACCTGATTACTATTCTCCCCAACATGACACCTGATATCCTTCCCACTTTGCCCGATCCCTTTTAATCTTATCAAACAAGGTGGATAGTTGCTTGAATAGGGAGTGGTAGTTCATAGACACATTTACTCCAGTATTTAATATGTGAGGACACTACTGTAGTGAATTCAGTTTGTAATTTTATCTCTGATCTGAAGATTCAGATAACAAGCTGACTTGTCGCTGTTCATTTTAATATCCAGAGATTTTTCAAAAGTCTGATAGCGCCATTTGGAGGTTGGTAAAGAAGTCTGGGGCTGCTAAAGTCAGAATAATATCGTCTGCGACTAATGAGATTTTATAATGTGTTTTCCCATTCACTATATACATGTATATTAACTATTTGCTCTTATTTTAGAGGCCAATGGCTCAAATCGTTAGAAGCGAAGAGAGGATGGAGATAATGGGAACATGTCGCGGACCATTTAAAAAAAAAAATTCCCAACAATTTTTATTAGCATAATCATCTTCCAGGAATTGGTTTACATTCTCAAGTGTTGGCCTAATACAGTGTATTTTCCTTGTTTCATGTGGTTTACTATCAGTGTTGGCCTAATAAAGTGTATTTCCTTGTTCATGGGGGGGAGAGAGAAAGAAAGAAAGGAAAAAGATCCCCTAAGGCACGTCATTGTCTCTGGGGCGTGTGGAAACAAAGAAAAGAGGGAAGGGGGGGTGGGGGGGGAGAGGGAGTCATTCCCCCCCTTCGTCCGGCGGGGTTCCCCGGCATCCATCCGTCACGGGCTCTACTGTGGTTCAGAGCGTCTGGGGTCTGTATCCTCGATTTGGTTCAGATTAAGGGTTGTTAACCAGGGTTCCCAGATTTTATAAAAACCTTCAGTTGAGCAGTTCAGAAGGCCGTGAGTTTTTCCAAACCATAACATAGTTAACTCTTTTTCACTAGCTGTTGGTGGGGGCGTATCTTCCAAGGTATGCGATTGAACCCTGTGCTGTTAGAATTACAGAGATTAATTCCATACTGGCGATCGATGTCTCTATCGGCCTGCCCAGTAGGAAGGTCAGGGGGGGGGGGGGGGGGGGGGGGGGGTGGGGGGGGGGGGGGGGGGTATGGGAGGGGGGGGGTGGGGGGGACGGGGGGAGGGGTGGGGGGGGGGGGGCGGGGGGGGGGCTCCAAAAATAAAAAAAACACAAAAAAAACGGGGGGGTGGGTCGGGGGTGGGTGAGGGGGTGGGTTGGTGTTGGAACAACACCTTGGGGGTCGAAAGGGCCATAAGGGGGGGGCGGGGGGGGTAAAAAAAAAAACAAGTCGGTGGCGGGGAGGGGGGGGGGGGAGCCGGGAGGGGGGGGGGGCGGGGGTCCGGGGGAGGCGGGGGGGGGGGGGGGGGGGGGGGGGGGGGGGGCGCGGGGGGGGGGCGAGGGGGGTGGGGGGGTGGGGGCGGGGTCGGGGGTGGGGGGGGGGGGGGGCCGAGTGGGTGCGGCCGGGGGGGCGGTGAGGCGAGGTGTTGGGGGGCGTGGGGGGGGGTGGGGGGGGGGCACTGGGGGGTGGGGGGGCGGGGGGTAGAGGGGGGGGGGGCGCGGACGGGGGGGGTGGGGGGGGGCGGATGGGCGGGGGGGGAGGCGGGTCGAGGGGCGGGGGGGGCGGGAGTGGGTCGGGGGGTGGGGGGGACATGGGGGTGGTGGCGCGGGGCGGGCGTGGCGGGGGGGGGGGTCAGCGGTGGCCGTGGGCGCCCCTTGCGCGGCCGGCGGGCGGGGGGGGGGGGGGGGGGGGTTGGGGGTGGGGCGGTGGGGGGCGGTGTGGGGGTGGGGTGGGCGGGGTGGGGGGGGGGGGGGGGGGGGAGGCCGGGCGGCGGGGGGTGGTCGGTGGTGGGGGGTGGGGTGGTGGGGAGCGCTGGCGAGGGGGCGGAGGGGCGGGGGGTGGGGGGCGGGTGGGTGCCGGTGTGGGGGTGGCCGCGTGGGGGGTGGGGGGGGGGGCGGGAGGGGGGTGGTGGATGAACCCGGGTGGGGGGGGCGGGGGGGGGGTGGGGTGGGTGGGGAGGGGGTAATCCATCGCTGGGGGGGGGGGGGCGCGGGAGGGTGGAGGGTTGGGGGGGGGGGCGGGGAGGGGGGGGCGTGTGGGGGGGAGGGGGGGGGGGGGGGGGGTGGGGGGGGGGGGGGGGGGGGGGCTGGGGGGGGGGGGTGGGGGGGGGTGGTGGATGGGGGGGGGGGGGGGGGGGGGGGGTGGGGTGGGCGGGGGGATGGGGGGTGGGGTGGGGTGAGGGGGGGGGGTGGGTGGGTGGGGGGGGGGGGGGGGGGGGGGGGGGGGGGGGGGGGGAGGGGGGGGGGGGGGGGGGGAGTGGGGGGGGTGAGGGGGGGGGGGGGGGGGGGTGGGTGGGGGGGGGGGGGTGGGGGGGGGGTGGGGGGGGGGGGGGTGGGGGGGGGGGGGGGGGGGGGGGTGTTGGGGGGTGGGGGGGGTGTAAACCAAAACCAAAAAACAGCAAAAAAAAAAAAACCAAACATTTTTTGTTTTTGTTGGGGGGGGGGGGGGGGGGGGGTGGGGGGGGGTGAGGAGGCCTGTGAACCTCTTTTATCAAAATCTTGTACGTGTAAGCCAGTATTTTGAATTTCTGGACATCCACCAGATATGGGCCATGTCCCTCTATGTCCACGCCTCCTCAGCTAGATCTGAGGCCAGAGGGTAGATTTGTTTAACCTACTGGGGTAAGAGACCAATGGATACATTATTTATAGATGTTTTCCTTCACCGTGGAACAGATGGAAGTTCTGGAGGCCGCGTACTCCAAATTTCCTCCCAGTCCTATTGTCAATAACTTGCCATTCTCTACCCGCTTTTCTCTGGAGCGGTGACAGGGGAAATGACATGGCACCCAAATTCGGGCTGGGGGCAATGAAACATACTTGGGACATATGGGCAAAAACTAAAACTAAATTCTTACTCTCGTCCCCTTGCTCTCAGCTCATTCCAATATTTGACAACCCTAAATTCCCACCAGGGTGTGAAACCCGACAATTCGACCTATTTAAAACAATGGGGATCAGAGCGATCGCGGACCTGCTGAGCGATGGACAGTTCCTGAGTCTCCAAGAATTGCGAACCAAATTAAAATTACCCCACCTGGATACATTTAAGTTTCTCCAAATTCGACACTTTCTACAAAAAATATCCCCATCATTGAAATTCCCCCCTCTCACAAAATTTGAGAAACTCTGTCGCGAAGGAGTACATCAAAAAGGTCTAATAACACAAATATATGCCGGCATGGAGAATCCGGTGAACTCTACCGCTCACGACTATATGCTTAAATGGGAAGCGGAATTGGACATAGTTATTGACAGAGAGGACTGGGAGGAAATATGAGACGCGGCCTCAGGAACTTCCATCTGTACCACGGTGAAGGAAAACATCTATAAAATAATGTATCATTGGTATCTT
>WSYH01006172.1:28606-39715 GCA_036426205.1 Ascaphus truei
AAAAATGTTGGGAATTTTTTTTTTTTTAAATGGTTATGAGACAAGGGTTGACCTATATCTCCTCCTCTCTATCGCTCAACGATTGAGCCATTGGCTGCTAAAATAAGAGCAAATAGTGATATACATGGTATATAGTGATTGGGAAAACAAATGATAAATTCAGTATTCGCAGGGACGATATTATTCTGATCTGTAGCAAGCCCTAGACTTCTTTACCCAACCTCCCAAAAGGCGCTATCAGACGTTGGAAAAAAATCTTTGGATATAAAAATGAACAGCGACAAGTCACAGTCTTTTAATCTGAATCTTTCACAGATCCAGAGATATAAAATTACCACAACTGAATTTCAGCTACAGATGGAGTTCCTCACATATTAAGATCATGGGAGAAAAGTGTATAGGAACTACCACTCCCTATATCAAGGCAACTATTCCACCATGTGTGATAAAGATTAAAGGGATCTGGCTAAACAGGAAGGGATATCAGGTGTCATGGAATTGGGAGGAATCGGATTCAGTCAAGATGGGAAGATACTCCCGGGTATTATATCATCAGGACTCTCCCAGTCCGGAGACAGGGATCCGAACTGAAAATTTCCCCAAATAGAAGATTTAATATGTATTTGGCAAGGAAAAGGCCAGAACAGCCTAGATCTGGATGAGGCTTTAAAAGACAAGAGGAGGTTTGGGTGTCCCAGATATCCGAAATACTACCAAGCTGCCAAATAAGGCAGGTGGTATGTGGCACGCTGATCCAACACAAATGTTGGTTAGCCATAGAATTACCAATTATGCTTAGAACGTCTTCTCTGCAAGTGTCCCCGATGGGCACTGGATACGGAGGTGTACGCCAAATGTTTGAGCAGATCCGACGAGATTTACCTGGTGAGAGTTGGAGCACGTTCTAAGGGCAAATTTTTTTTTCAACCAAAAAAAGTTTTATGAGTTTATGGTACCTCATCAATAATCTACAACCCATTGTCGTATATAACAGTACAATGTCAACTCATTTTGTATTTGACTCACAAAAAGACATACCGGGGATACGCACAGACCAACCAGACTTACAACCAGAATACACCGGGAAGAGGGGAGGGGGAGTGGGGGTGAGGCTGCCTCAGAAAGGTCCGATCATCTAGGCTCGTTTTGGAGATTGCTGCCACAGAAAGGCTCCGAATCATCTGGGCTCTTTTTGGAGACTTCAGGTCCGTCAGATCTGGGCTAGCTTCTATCTTAATGTTTGTTGCGTACGTCCGCGGTGTGTACACTAAACCTGCGTCACTCACTCTACTCCGAATTAGTTGTCCCTCCGCTGTCTGTATCTATGTCTCCCCGTCAGCCACACTCATCCAAGGAGAACGCGTTAGAGCTATTAAAGCAGTTATTGGGGGCATTGACCTGGGATATCGTTCAGGGCTAACCATGGAGCCCAGACTTTTAGAAGTTTGTGCGGTGTCGTTAACCAGACTATTAACTGTTCCATCCGGCAAACATGCCAAATTCTATTCTGATTGGGATATTGGTAATTCGGGCTGCTTCCACAATGTGATTTCGCACCTCAGGGCAGTTGCAAAATGTGCAATAATTTGTGCTCCGAACTGTTTAACCCCGGGGTGCGTCTGGCAGCAGAAACAACCAGGGGTCTAAAGGGATCGCGCCAATCGAGAATTCTCTGAGCCAATTTCTGATATCTTCCAGTTGGGAGTATCTTGGTGCAACACACAGCATGTGCAGCAAGTCCTGCCTGCTCCCCACATTGTTGGGCACAATGGAGGGTAGCCCCGACAAACTTTGATAATCGTAATGGGGTCAAATACCACCTCATCAGGACCTTATACGCGTTCTCCTTCAATGTCGTCAGATTGGCTCTTAGCTGCCCTCCAAGACAATATAGTCCCATCTCGTCTAGTGTGTCCCCCAGATCTCTCCTCTATTCTTATATTTTTAGTGTCACGTCGGCGTCAGGAGTCGGATAGACACCGCTTTGTAAATCGTAGAGATAAGTCCTTGGTTCCTGTTCCAGTAGACACCGAGCTGTTCAAAATTAGTGCGTTGAGCTCGAATGGAAATTTATCATAGAAAGTCTTAGCTGGAGGTATCTAAAATTTGAATTGAACTGATTTTTCAGACTTAATTTGCTCCAAACGGTTTGATAGATATTCTACCCTCAGGTGTAAAAGGCGAGTGTAGCCCTTCTGTGCCATATAGTGAAATCTTTCTTCTGCAGGCCGGAGCGAAATCAGGGTTTCCCAAAATTGGGGTATCAAGGAGTGTTGTCTCATTAATACGTGCTTATATTGCTTTTGTCCCATACTGCCAAAGAGCTGCAATCGGGGCAGGCGGGTTTGTTAAGTCCTTGCGAACCTTATTTGGGAGCAGATCGGCCTGCAATGACAAGGGGGCACAGCAGCCGCCCAGTTTACACCCATGCCTCCGACTAGGGTGGGTGTGCCACTGGATAATTTGGGTCAATTGGGCCCCGCTAATATTGATAACAGGAAGGTACCGCTAATCCTCCTCTTGTTGTGGGCCGAATTAGTGTGCTAGTTTTGATGCGGGGTTTTTATTACCCAGACAAACTTCACCATTGCGGACTGTAACGAAGGATCTCTTCCCTGATTATAGGGACCGGAGAGTCTGAAATAGGTACAGAATTCTGGGAAGGAGATTCATTTTTAGAGACTGAATCCTGCAATCCGGATATGTTGTACCCTGCCCATTTCCGGAGATCTTCTTCAGTGTCCGTATTAGTCTGGTAATTCGCTCCCTTATAAAGGGTGCCTGATTGCTTCGTGATATTTATCCC
This sequence comes from Ascaphus truei, assembly GCA_036426205.1. Classification (NCBI taxonomy): domain Eukaryota; kingdom Metazoa; phylum Chordata; class Amphibia; order Anura; family Ascaphidae; genus Ascaphus; species Ascaphus truei. The sequence goes on from WSYH01006172.1 coordinate 31,413, forward strand.
TAAATATTTTATGGAGGGGTTTGCCATTTGAATTCAAAGTTCACCGTATCAGTTTCTCGGTGCCTTAAGGTAAGTTGATTTTGGGTTCGATTTTGCCTGGTTATTTGAACCCAGATTCGCATATTATAAATCCCCTGGAGACGTGAAAAATTGACATAGCAAATAGTGACAAAGGTGAGGGACCCCTAGTATGGCAATGAAATGTACCATAAGGTACAAAAGGGGTGTCAGGGGTCCGTTCTGTCTATATTAATGGATGGAAGACAAATCCTTCATTTAGGCCAATGGGAAAGGGTCCTAAGGGTGTAAATCCACCTAGATTCTTTTTTTAAAAATTTTTTTTTTTTTAAAGCAATTTCTGGTCCCAGTCACCTTTTGCTTATCCCCATGGATAATTGGTCAATGCCAGTGAATGTAAGTACTTTACTGTCCCCATCATGGTGTTCGAGGACGTGCCTGGCCACTGTTGTATCAATCTGATTTTTAATGGTCCCTAGATGCTCTAGGACGGTCTAAAGGGACGTCTCGTTTTCCCTATGTATTTTTTAGTACAGATAAATTCTGCCAAACATTTGCTGTTTATGAAATGTCGGATATCAAGTCTGCGTGTTATTCCAATTTTGAAATGTTTTTGTTGTTTTGATGACTTTGCAGGCTTTATCGTTATGGCAATTAGAGCATCCCTTGGGTTTCTCTGGTATCCATCTCTTTAGTTGTGTGCTTTCGAAGTGGCTGTGAACTATTTGATCACGCAGATTCCTGGATCTCCTGCTCGTCATCTCTGGATATGTTTTCAAAGCATCTTTGAGATCTGTATCTGCCCTCAAGCTGTGCCAGGGTTTTTGAAAGATGGATTTAGCATGGTCCCATTGTTTATTGAATGTCCCAATAAATTTAATTGTGGTAGATTTTGTTTTGTTTATTTTGTCCTTCAGGAGTTCTTGTCTTGGTATATTCTTGGCTCTTTTTTTTTTTTCAACCAAAATAGTTTTTATTGAGTTTATGGTACAATCATCACATAATCTACCAACCCATTGTCGTATATAACAGTACATATGTCAACTCATTTTGTATTTGGACTCACAAAAGACATACCGGGGATACGCACAGACCAACCAGACTTACAACCAGAATACACCAGGGAAGAGGGGGGGAGGGGGGGTGAGGCTGCCTCAGAAAGGTCCGAATCATCTAGGCTCGTTTTGGAGATTGCTGCCACAGAAAGGCTCCGAATCATCTGGGCTCTTTTTGGAGACTTCAGGTCCGTCAGATCTCGGGCTAGCTTCTATCTTAATGTTTAATGTTTGCGTACGTCCGCGGGTGTGTACACTTAACCCTGCTCACTCACTCTACTGCCGAATTTAGTTGTCCCTCTCCGCTGTCTGTATTCTATGTCTCCCCGTCAGCCACACTCATCCAAGGAGAACGCGTCTAGAGCTATTAAAGCAGTATATTGGAGGCATTGATCCCTGGGATATCGTTCAGGGCTAACCATGGAGCCCAGACTTTTAGAAAGTTTGTGCCGGTGTCGTTAACCAGACTCATTAACTGTTCCATCCGGCAAACATGCCAAATTCTATTTCTGATTTTTGGGATATTTGGTAATTCGGGCTGCTTCCACAATGCTGCGATTTCGCACCTCAGGGCAGTTGCAAAATGTGCAATTAATTTGTGCTCCGACCTGTTTAACCCCGGGGTGCGTCTGGCCAGCAGAAACAACCAGGGGTCTAAAGGGATCGCGCAATCGAGAATTCTCTGGAGCCAATTTCTGATATCTTCCCAGATTGGGAGTATCTTGGTGCAACCCCACAGCATGTGCAGCAAGTCTGCCTGCTCCCCACATTGTTTCGGGCACAATGGAGGGTAGCCCCTGACAAACTTTGATAATCGTAATGGGGTCAAATACCACCTCATCAGGACCTTATACGCGTTCTCCTTCAATGTCGTACAGATTGAGCTCTTAGCTGCCGCTAAGACAATATAGTCCCAGTCCTCGTCCTCTAGTGTGTCCCCCAGATCTCTTTCCCATCTATGCTTATATTTTAGTGTCACGTCGGCGTCAGGAGTCGGATAGACCACCGCTTTGTACATCGTAGAGATAAGTCCCTTGGTTCCTGTTCCAGTAGAACAGAGCTGTTCAAAATTAGTGCGTTGAGCTCGAATGGGAAATTTATCATAGAAAGCTCTTAGCTGGAGGTATCTAAAGAATTCTGAATTTGGAACTGATTTTTCAGACTTAATTTGCTCAAACGGTTTGATAGATATTCTACCCTCCAGGTGTAAAAGGCGAGTGTAGCCCTTCTGTGTCCATATAGTGAAATCTTTCTTCTGCAGGCCTGGAGCGAAATCAGGGTTTCCCAAAATTGGGGTCATCAAGGAGTGTTGTCTCATTAATACGTGCTTATATTTGCTTTTGTCCCATACTGCCAAAGAGCTGACAATCGCGGGGAGCGGGTGTTTGAAGTCCTTGCGAACCTTATTTGGGAGCCAGATCAGGACCTGCAATGCCACCGGGGCACAGCAGGCCGCATCCAGTTACACCCATCGCCTCCGACTAGGGTGGGTGTGCCACTGGATAATTTGGGTCAATTGGGCCGCTCTGAAGTATGATAACAGGCAAGGTACCGCTAATCCTCCTCTTGTTGTGGGCCGAATTAGTGTGCTAGTTTTGATGCGGGGGTTTTTATTACCCCAGACAAACTTCACCATTGCGGACTGTAACCGAAGGATCTCTTCCCTGATTATAGGGACCGGGAGAGTCTGAAATAGGTACAGAATTCTGGGAAGGAGATTCATTTTTAGAGACTGAATCCTGCCAATCCAGGATATGTTGTACCCTGCCAATTTCCGGAGATCTTCCTTCAGTGTCCGTATTAGTCTAAGGTAATTCGCCTTATAAAGGGTGCCTGATTGCTTCGTGATATTTATCCCTAAATATTTTATGGAGGAGGTTTGCCATTTGAATTCAAAGTTCACCGTAATCAGTTTCTCGGTGGCCTTAGGTAAGTTGATATTTAGGGTTTCTGATTTTGCCTGGTTAATTTTGAACCCAGATATCGCATTAAATTCCCCTAGCAATTGAAAGATGTTCGGCAGAGAGGTGAGGGGCTGTGATAACGTGAGTATCACGTCATCAGCGTACAGGGCCACCTTATGTGGCTGGTCACTAATTTGGATTCCTGCTATATTCGGGCTGAGGCGGATGTGCGCCGCTAGGGGTTCGATGCATAGCGCAAAGAGAAGGGGTGACAGAGGACAGCCCTGCCTGGTGCTGCACTTAATCAGGAATTCATCCGAGGGGAAGCCCTGGTGCCTGACCTTCACCGTCGGTCCCCGATACAGAGCGAGAATTGCCTCTATCATTCTCCCACCCAAGCCGAACGCTCCCAGCGTCTCCCTCAAGTAGGGCCAATCAATTCTGTCGAACGCTTTTTCTGCATCTAAACTAAGCACCATAGACGGGATATGTTTTTTTAAATATTCCCTGATTCTATCCCCCACATTTTGTGCAATTTCGGGGATTTTTAGTAAAACTTCGTTAAGTTTCCAGTTCGCTCCTGGTCTGTCCAGAATAAAATCGGAGCACCGCAGCTCTATCGGCGCATGATCTGACCACGAAATATCGTGGATGCCCGAGTGGGAGATCTGTGAAACCATTCTACTGGATACGAAGAGGTAGTCTATCCTACTATATCTGTCATGCGATTGGGAGTAGAATGTAAATCCTTTGTCCTGGCGGTGCTGTTCCCGCCATATATCTAAAAGATTATTAGTTCTCAGCCCTCTATTCCAGGTTTGTCTGACCTTTGAGTTAGCTTTACCGCTCGGGGTGCATCTATCCATTACTGGATCTAGTGTCTGATTAAAGTTGCCCCCTAGTATTACGCATCCCTGTGCCATCCTCTGGAGGATGGAGAAGAACCTTTCCAGGAAAGCCTCTGTGCCTTCACTTGGAGCATAAACGTTTGCCAATGTGATCGGCTGACCTCTTATTTCGCCACTTATAATCAGAAATCGGCATTTGTTGTCTTTTTTAATGGTCTTAATCGCAAAGGGCAAACGGTTATGTAGTAGAATGGCTACTCCTCTTTTTTTTTTGTTGGATGAAGCTGAGAACCAATTCCTAAACCTATAGTCAATATATTTCGGGGAACTGGATTTCGAAAAGTGTGTTTCTTGTAATAGAATTATGTCAGGGTCTGTTTTCTTATAGTCCGCCATAGCTAGCCTGCGCTTCCCTGGACTGTTAAAGCCTTTCATATTGTGTGAAATAATAGTGATCCCTTTACTCATGAGTGTATTTCCAAACCTTTACTCGTTTGTAATCAACCGCCCGAGCCCATGGTGTCAGCGTCGAGAATCTTCTATTTCTTTCCGAGGACTTGGACTGCAGCCGGGAAGAACAAGGGAAAGTACACTGGGGGAACAGATAAACACATATAACGACACATAAAAACACAAAATTAGCACATCCGGCAATAGGGCGAGACCAGTCCCCCCCAAGTGCCTTCTCTGCCTCTCCTAAACGTACAGCACGAGCGTAGTCCGGGATGGACCTCCATCCCCCTCTACCGCTCCTCGTTGCTGGTTCAGTGAGGACTTTCATGGGCCTCCGGACGGAGTTACCCCCCGCGCCCATGTGGAGGCTCATGCCCTCGTTGAGATTGGAGGGCACTCCACCCTCCCCCCGACAACATTAGGTGATTCATCTTCATTACAGATAATATAGATAAATGAACAAACAGGAAAACAGAACCCTTCTTTTGGCAGTTTAACTGAGATACTGCAACTTTTTCTCCCCCAGCCCCTCTCGGTCCCGAGTCTTTTCTTTATATATTTGTTTTTATTCCCCCTTTTTTTTTTTATTATTATTTATTTTATTTTTTTTCCCTTTTTTTTTTTTTTTCAAGGGGGACTGCCACTTTAATAAGCTAGTGTGGCTTTATGACCCTCCCAGCACCCCTAATTTGGTATCGTGTCCTTGGGTGGGGGGATTAGCCCCTAGGGGAATGAATGGGCACACAGCTACATTTGCCAGGGGACAGTGTTTATTATCTCCGCTACTCCGCTACTAGCATGAAGGGCCTTGCTTGCTTGTAACGTGGTGGTTCGTGGGCCTTCCGTCCGGATCGCTGCAGGGTGTTGTCCACTCCTTCTCTTCTTCCTCTGCATCGGGTATAGAGTTGTCCCTCTGCTGCATTCCTGGTACTTTATCCTCTTCCTCCTTATTCCTCCGGTTTATCGGTCAGAGTCTCTTCTCGCGAGACCAGATGGTGTTCGGCGCTCCGAGATGACGTCAGTGGTAATCTCTCTTTTGCCTCCTCCAAGATGGCGCCCAGCACATTTCCGGTGACGCTGTTCCGGGGGACGCCATTTTCTCACCCGAAGCCCGCGAGGAAGGTCGTCACTCCCCTAGCTCTCCCGCCGAAACTTGCAGCACTTCCGTGAAGCCGCCTCGTGGACTCCATCAAGCTCTTCCGCCATGATGGGCTGCTTGCGTTCCACCGCCCGCCGCCATGAATCCGTTTCTCTGGGCTTTTCTCCTCTAGGGCTCGCGGGTGAGTTCTCCTTGATCCCTAGTTTTTGTAGGAACTCAGCTCCCTCTTCTATCTCCTTCATGGAGATGGCCCTTCCGTTGCGGATGACCAGTAGGCCAAACGGAAAGGTCCACCTATATGTGATGGCTCTGTCTCTCAGTGTGCGGGTGATGGGCTGGAGTTTCCTTCTCCTGGCCAGGGTAAGCGGTGAGAGATCTTGGAAGAGTTGCAATGTGATCTCTTAGAATCTGCAGGCTTCTGCCACTCTGGCCTTCTGTAGGATAGCATCTCTGGTGCGATAATGGTGCAGCCGGGCTATTACATCTCTCGGCTGCTCTGTTGCTGCTGGTTTGCTCCTTAGGGCGCGATGGCAGCGATCCATTATTCTTTCATTGGGTGGGCAGTCAGGGAGTAACTCTGCCATCCATCTTGAGATGAAATCCTCCACATCGGTGACGGTTTCAGGGATCCCCCGTACCCTAATGTTATTCCTGCGGTCCCTGTTCTCCGCATCTTCCTGTCTGTCAGCTAATTCCGAATTTGTGCTTGTAAGTATGAGGATCGTTTATCAGCTTTTTTGATCAGTTTTGTATTGGTGCTGATTTTCTCTTCCAGGGCTCCGGTGCGCTCACCAAGCCCCTGCACCTCCTTTTTTAAGTCCTGCATTTCCAGGTGTATAAGGGCTTTCATGTCTCTATACAACCTCTCAAAATCACAGCGACGGACAGGTAATTGCTCTGGTCCCTCCACTGTGTCTTCATCGCGTTCTGACTCTGATCCTGCATTTGAATCCGGCGCCATTGTTGCTGCCATGCTCCGTGAGCTCGATCGGCCCAGATATTTGCGGAGGTCTCCTTCTTTTTTCTTTTTTGCCTGCATCGGTGCCATCTCTAATGTTTTAATGGTATTGTGAAAGTAGTTAGGGGTGATAAAGGTTCGTTTTGCTTGCTTTATGAGTGTATTGTCTGGGATGAGGGATGGAGCTCAAGGCTTAAGCTGCCATCCGTCTCACTCTGGGGGCGGGGTCTCTCACCTTTATTAGTTTTTGACTTTATTTTGCTGACTCCAGTGTTTAGCTTAGTTTTGTTATCAGTGTTTCAGATTAGACAGCTTTGGGGACACTGTGGATCTTTTGTATATGTTTTATATGTTTAATAAATTTGATATTTTTGTATTCTAGAGTGCTATTTTGGGATCTTTTATTTTTGTTTTCATATATTCCACATCCCTTAGCACCGCCAGTAGTGTTGATGTTGTCCACGCCTTCTCTTCTTCCTCCGCCATCAGGTAGAGAGTTGTCACTCTGCTGCATTCCTGGTACTTTATCCTCTTCCTTACCCGGTTTATGAGTCAGAGTCTCTTCTCGCGAGACTAGATGGTGTTCGGCGCTCCGAGATGACGTCAGCGGTATTCTCTCTTTAGCCTCCTACAAGATGCCGCCCAGCACACTTCCGGTGACGCTGTTCCGGGGTACGCCATTTTCTCACCTGAAGCCCGCGAGGAAGGTCGCCACTCCCCTAGCTCTCCCGCCGAAACTTGCAGCACTTCCGTGAAGCCGCCTCGTGGACTCCATCGAGCTCTTCCGCCATGATGGGCAGCTTGCGTTCCACCGCCTGCCGCCATGATGTATGCAGGTACGATTTCCCACTTTTTAGTTGGTGTTTCTTGCAGGAATGCCTTGGAGGGTTGCAGGGTCCCATAACGTGTAGTGTTGAGTCCGGCTATAGCCACGTAAGCAGCCAGCTCCTTGTTCGTCACACTCGGGGTTAATCAAGGGGGGAGACAGTTAAGGAGCAACATATAACTTTATTAACTAGCCTCTAACCATGAGATAACTTCAAGATACGAGACTTTAAGTGAGCTCATGTGAGAGCTTCCCGGCTTTCGCCCACAGCCCCCACCACTTGTCAATCCGTTTCTCTGGGCTTTTCTCCTCTAGGGCTCGTGGGTGAGTTCTCCTTGATCCCTAGTTTTTGTAGGAACTCAGCTCCCTCTTCTATCTCCTTCATGGAGATGGCCCTTCCGTTGCGGATGACCAGGAGGCCAAACGGAAAGGTCCACCTATATCTGATGGCTCTGTCCCTCAGGTGTCCGGCAATAGAAATATTGGATCGTTATCCAATCTATTAAAAAATGAAATAACGGATGTGTCCATTTCTATGGACCCACTGACTATTTTGTTGGCTAAACCAGTTGAAGATATTGGCTGCCCGCCTTCTTGCGCCCTACCTGATCCCTCCTGAGCCTGCCTGCGCCTCCACTGTGAAGAGAGGGTCTGATCAGAGCTGTGGTCTGAATAAGAGCTTTCTGAGTAGGAGCTATCTTCATGTGTTTCAGCCTGCGTTCCATCTGGCACCTCCCGTTTCAGTTAAAGACACAGCTTCCCTAAAAAAAAAAACCACAGCCAGATCCTAAGTTGTTTATGACAATACTGGGAACTCCCTTGAAGCACAGCTCAGTCCTTGATTAGTGGGTGCATCACGCCAGACGTAATTGCAGAGTAGTCCCATAGGGTACAGTGGCGGAGCACAACCGTGCAAACAATGGGGGCTGCAAACCAGTATCGGATATAAAAAGGTTTATTAAGTGGTCAAAAGGAGTACATAGTAACTCTGACGCGTTTCGGGACCTGCGTCCCTTTGACCCCTTTCCCCCCCTCCCATTTCCCCCCCTCCCCCCCTCTTAAACTAAGGTAGATCTTACACTAAGCAAGTACAAGGGTCCGTACCTTCCCTGCACGCCCATGCCTGAACCATCGGATTCCCC
>WSYH01006173.1:0-39709 GCA_036426205.1 Ascaphus truei
GGTACTACCGATAGTGCCAATGGATCAGGAAGACCAGGGAAGACCTTCATCTGTCCATTAGGGTTCTACCAGTTTACCCGCATGCCACAAGGGATCTGCGGAGCCCTGGCCAACTATAGTTTCAACCTCAAGTATAAACCCGGGCCCACCAACGTGGGGGCCGATGCTCTGTCACGAAGGCCGGGGCTTCAATCCACTACAGATGAGAAGTATGAGGAGGAAATCACGGGGCCTGGAATACGTGCCCTATGACAGAGTAGCAGCCATAGTTAACGATCAGGTTGCGTCTCCGAGCTAAGAGTAGCTGATTCATTAGGGTGCCATCCCGACCATTCCCCGGGCCTACCGAAGTCGGGAGGAATGAACCTTACGAGGATAAATCATTTCCTGGAAGGAATTAGCTGCAACACCCGATACAAGATCCAGGGGGGAACTAGCTCGCCAAGCTCTGCAGCAAGAGAACCTTCTATCCTTAAGCAAGCCCCCAGAGAATTGGTGAAGTTACTGTTTGAATGAATCGGGAAGTTCGAACTGGACAATTGCCTATTGTACCGGGTCATCATATCACAACATCCGATCGGCGACACTATTCCTGCCTGAAAGTCTGAGAAATATGGTCCTCCGGGCCCTTCACGATGACCATGGCCATCTGGGCGTTGACAAGACATTGTGGGTTACTACGGGATTGGTTCTATTGGCAAAAATGAGAGAGTCAGTGGAAAGGCATTGCCGAAGGTGTACCCACTGTATAACAGAGGGAAAACGCTTCCCACACGAGCAGCCCCCATGGCCCATCTGAAAAGCTCCGGCCCTATGGATTTGGGGTGCATGGATTTCTTGTGTATCGAGCCCGAACCGGGGGTATCGGTAACGTACTCGTGATTCAGACCACTATTCAAGGTAGCACAAGCGTTCCTACTAAAGATCAACGGGCGGTGACAGGTGGCCAGAGTCTGTGGGAAAAAATACTTATTCATTATGGATTACCGAACCGACTCCACTCTGATAAAGGCAGGGACTCGAGAGTACTCTCATTAGAGAAAATGCTTAAGTTGCTAACATAGCTAAGTCACAGACAACCCCGTACCACCAGAGGGGGATGCTATGCCCGAACGGTTAACCGAACACTGCTGCGACATGCTGTGGGACATAAAAGGTCCTAGAAGACGGAGTGGAGCAAACATTGGAGAAACGTTTGGTGCATGGCTTATAACTGTACTCGACACGAGTCTACCGGGTATACGCCGTACTTCTTAAAGTTCGGGAGAGAAGCCCGACTACCTGTGGATGTGCGACTGCGGATATCTACCGACGGGGGTGTCCAACAGAATGCACTTTCGTTATGTCCAGAGGTTGCAGGACAGTCTGCAGCAGGCCTATAAATTGGCTGAAAGGGCAGCGGCGAAATTGAATGCGGGTAACAAGAGGCGCTAGATCACAAAGTGCGACATAAGGAAATTGCCCGGGGACTTGTTCTCTTTAATCTAGGCATTCCCGGAAAGCACAAACTGGCTGATCGATGGAGAGAGGGGTGTACGAGGGGAATCACAGATGCCTGGCCTCCCGGTTGTATACCGCATCAAGGACTCCGAAGGCCGGGTAAAGTGTGTGCATAGGAATATCTACCTCCCCATACCTCAAGTAGGGGACAAACGAATGGAAAGTACCCACTGTCTCATTGATGGAGAAACTGAATACACAGAGGATGGCTAGAGACTGTAATAAATGCCACCTCTGAGAATCCTATGGAGGGAACCTCTCAAAGGGGCCCTCCGGCCGCGGGGCATCTCCGAAGGAGCCAAGGGTAAAGAGCACTTGGGCCAACGACAACACGCTGACTCCAATGAGCCAGCCGTTAGACCGCAGAGCCCGTGTTGTTACCCCAGAGAGACTTTGTGGATATGATGAACCCCTCAAGGGCAGAGGTGGAAATGCCAGTTGAAACTAGCTACCCCTCAGAGGAGGTGACTGAAAACAACCCGCGAAGTCAAAGTAACCTCCAATGAGGATGGCTTACGATTCAATTGGGGACCCCATTATGAGGTCAAGCAGTGGGATCGCCATAGAATGCAGTCGGTGGTGGAATGTTAATGAACTATGCACAACTTAATATAGGACCCTAAGGGTTTACTGTGTGACGTTATCTGTATATATGGTTATGTCGTGTAGCCAAGCGGGGACGTGGATTCTGCAGGGGGGAGAAAGTAAGGATGTGTAGATACCGTATATGTATGCACTTGTACGGGGGTTCCGCGACGGCAAGCTAGTGCAAGGCGCGCCATGTTATTACGCAATGTTGCCGAGGTCACTGATCAAGGGAAGAGGTCGCGCATGCGCGAGGAAGCGAGCGAACGACGATAGTACCCTGACCTCAGATCGAGCACACTGAACCATTTACTCCCCGTTAAGGCGTTCAGAAGGTCCTCGATTCGTGGCAGCGTATACTGATCGGGGACCGTGCGGTTGTTCAGTGTTCTGTAATCCACACATAGACGGACCGTCCCATTCTTCTTACGGACTACCACGATGGGCGAGGCGTAAGGGCTATGGGATCCTTGCACGATACCAGCTCCCTCCATTTCAGCGAGTAACCTTCTCACCTCTTCCACGTCTCGGGGGGCTAGGCGGCGGGAGCGTTCCCGGAATGGGCTAGCGTCATCCATTCGAATGGTATGACGGGCACGGCGACTGCACCACACATCCATATCACTCGTGGAGAATACTCTTCGCCGTTCTTGTAGCTGGGCCTGCAGCCTCTCTCTCCATTCTTCCGGGAGCGGGGAATCTTCGAAGTCAAAATCCAATGGGGAGTCGGTAGCAGGGGTAGTGTCCGTTGGCCGTCCTTTTAGGGCCTTCTCCTCGGGTATTACTGGGTATATTCTACCCAGCGGCTGTCGGCGATCAATGCTCATGGGATACGGGGAGATATTCTGCACATACACCCAGGTTCGGTCCGGGATTTTCCCGGGCCATTTCTTCACAGAAGCTAACACCTCATAGCCTAGCCGCTGTTCATCCTGGGCCGCACTCTCCAAAGAGAAAAACTGATCCTCCGGGCGTCGGTCCGGGTAGTGGCAGGCCGCGATCATCATCCTTCCTTCCCCGGGAGGAATTTGAGTCAGTCCCCACTCTTGACTATATAGCATCCCATGCTCCTCCTCAGTCGCGATTTTACCGCAAACCTCTTGTAGTACTGGACACGTGGCGAGGGCTAGCAGCGGGGCCTCGCCCGCTTCTTGCAAGTACATGCGAAACACCACGCGCACAATGTTGGTGTTGGTCCCCAAGATTATCGGAGCGCTGGGGTGATCTTGAGGTTTGGGGCACACTAGGGCTTCCACTTCCATGGGGTGATGTTTACCAGTGTTCAGCTGTGGAATGTCCAAATGCACCTTCACTACTCCATCGATGGGATAATCCTCGTGACTCAACCCCCTTAAACGTAAGGCATCAGCAGATAGCAACGGCAACCGGTGTAAGTGTCGATCATAGAAGGGCCTATACACTATGGTCACTTGGGACCCCGTGTCCAACAATGCCGATGCGTAGATACCCTCAATGACTACCCGAACAATGGCGGCGGGTCCAATTCGGTTGTTCGTGGAAGGCTGGGCTCCGGCGCCGCCATCCTGGGGGGTGCACGACATTGATTGAGCCGGCCGGGATGCCGTTTTCCGTAGGAAGGGACAGCGGGCCCGAAGGTGTCCCATCTTCCCGCATGCATAGCACTGGATTTGGCTGAGGTAGGTTTCGTTTCGCCCGGGCGGTGAGCTTCGGCCCGACATAGGGCGAGGCCGGGCCGCCATCGGCGCCCCTGCGTCATCGGGGTCAGGATCCCCATGCTCGGACACTTCGGCCTTCGGTTCTGACTTTTTGGCATCCTTGCTTCCTTGTGAGGCCTTTTTCCCTGGGGTTAGGTCACGCCCCAACAGCACTGTCTCATGCGCTTGGACACGGTCCATTAGGTCATGGAACGTCAAGGCTTGTCCGGGCGTTAGGCAGCCACTGTCACGTACGGACACTGGATGCAGGGGCAGGAGCCCCCTCAACAGCTGGGTAGTGCGCAGTCCGTCGGCATCCACCTTTGGTACCACGCCTTTCCTCACCATAGCCCACAAGTCCAGATGCAGACGTCGGAGGAAGTCGGACACCATCTCTCCCTCTTTCTGAGCCAGAGCATGAAATTTTGCCATCAGCGCATAAGTATCCACAGGGGCCCCATAGGCCTTCGTCAGGCAGTAAATGAGGTCCGCCGCGTCAGCATCCGGGTGGTCGTCCCGGTAGTAGTGCACCATGTGGGACGCTGGGGGTCGCAGACACTCAACGATACGCTGCCTCCGGACCGCGTCCGTGCAGGTCCACTCAGGCAGTACCTGCTCCGTGTGATCAAGCCATTCTTCTATCCCAACTTCTCCTTGAGGCGTGGGCTTATCACCCGAGAACGCCTTTAACTTCTGGTATTGGAGGGACTGGGTGGAGTGGTGAATGGCTGTGGCAACCTCTGGAATAGAAGCATCGTCCTGTAGACTACCTCCAACTGAGGGGTAGGCGTCTAACCTTGATATACTGAGTCTATTTAGCGCAGGCCTCAGGACGGAGGGGGTGGATGAAGAGCCCAGGCTCAGTGCCGCAGGCCATCGAGGGTTCAAACTATTATCAGGGGTGCAGTCGGGGCCACCTGCAACGGCACCTAACTCGGGGAGGTATTCCCGCTGTGGGGTGGAAGTGGCCAGCGGTTCAGTGGGGTCCACTTGCACTATGGGACAGTGTACGCCAGGAGCCTCCGGCAGCAATATTATTCGGGGCAGCGCTTCGGGACAAATTTCCCGTTCAGTGATGTATAAGACCCTGCGCCAGGTCTGGTCCCGGTCGTAAAAATGGTCTTTCACTCAGGCAGTGTCCAGGAGTGGGAGTTTCCTGACATGGTCAGTCACAGTGCCTAGGGAGATAGCGGCGGGGACATGCCCCAGGGCGAAAACACGGTTCAGGGGAACCTCTTGCCGTTGGGCCCACTTGCGCACCTCGAGCGGTGAGGGCACAGACATGATGTAAAGCTTGTTGCACAATTGAGAAAAAATGATTGGGGCACCCCAGGTCTAAGATCTCAGCAGTGCCTCCAAATGTAGCCCTTTTTCTGGCACCTAACTAAGGAACTACTAATGCTGTACACAACCTGCAGGTTCAGAAGATCTGGGCCTCTGCTAGCTGGGAGCCTGGGGTAACAATTCTAGTGCAGCGCGTCCACTTACCCAGGATCCCCATTATGTAAGATTTACCCTGGGCAAGAAACATACCATACTTTGTGTGTGCAACCAAGTTTTACTGTGTTTATGCTGTGGTACCTCACTCTTCACATAACATATACATATCATAACATTGTCATCGCTCACAATACCTAACACACTCTAATAACGCTCTTATACTACAGTGGCTCGGCCACACCCAACGGGGAATATTGTCCTGTACAACTGTGGCTCCGCCACGCTCTCTTTGAGTATGTCCTTGTGAATATTAAGTCGGAGAGGCTCTATTTGCTAGCCACTTGCTAATGTCTTACAAAAGTTACTCCTAAGGCGGGATCAGTGCCTGATGACCGGTGTCGGTGCACTTGTAGTTTACAAAGTACCTTCCGTTCACGGCGGTGACCAGCACCTCTTCTCAAAGGATCCGTCGCATCTGAACCTTGACCTTCCGATATCGTGCGGCTCCACCGTCTGAGCCCAGACGGCTGTATCCGACCACAACTCCGTGCGTGATTCCTATCTAAAGTGATAATTGCTTCCCACTACGGGCGTTCCTGCAGTACCGCAACCTACGGTGACTCAGGGCAAACTCCTATGGGCCTGGGGGCAGTAGCTGGCCTATGCAGGTGGGTCACGGACCCCCTGCACTCACACTACCGCTCGCAGCACTGTCCTGCTCCCTTCTGCTAGCGTGGTCTCTCCCCCACGCTTCCTGTCCTCCTCCCCTCCAAACCCAGCCTTCTGATTGGCTCCTAGCGTCATCTGACGCATCCGGGGTTCGCGGGGGTTATAGTTCATTGCAGAGCCCTTTCTCATTGGCTCGTCGTTCGCGCGCTTCCAGCGCGCATGCGCGACCTCTTCCCTTGATCAGTGACCTCGGCAACATTGCGTAATAACATGGCGGCGCCTTGCACTAGCTTGCCGTCGCGGAACCCGCCGTACAAGTGCATACATATACGGTATCTAACACATCCTTACATTCTCCCCCCTGCAGAATCCAACGTCCCCGCTTGGCTACACGACATAACATATATACAGATAACGCGACACAGTACACCCTTAGGGTCCCTCCTGCAGCAACGCCCCCCCCTGCACCCCCGTAGCAGCCCCCGGCCCCCGGTAGTAGCCACCGGCCCTCCAGCAGCAACGTTCCCCCCTTCGCAGCCACCAGCCCACTGGCCCTCCCTAAGCCATTGGCCCTCCTACAGCCACCGACTCTCCCACCACCCCACAGCCACCGGCCCCCCGCAACCACCGGGCCGGACCTGAGACCATCCACAAGGTAAGTCTGATTTTTATTTGTATTGGTGGTGTATTTTTTATATGTATTGGGGGAGGGGTGGGGGGTTGGGGTATATTTTTATATGTATTGGGGGGTGGGGGTGTATTTTTTCATGTATTGGGGGGTATATTTTTATATGTATTGTGGAGGTGTATTTTTATATGTATTGTGGGGGTGTATTTATATATGTATTGGGGGAGGTGGGGGTATATTTTTTATATGTATTTGGGGGGGTGAGGGTATATTTTTATATGTATTTCGGGTTTGGGGTATATTTTTAAATGTATTGGGGGGTGTATTTTTAGATGTATTTGGGGGGTGGGGGTATATTTTTATATGTATTGGAGGGTTGGGGTATATTTTTAAATGTATTGGGGGTGTATTTTTATATGTATTTGAGGGGGGTGGGTGTATATTTTTATATGTATTGGGGGGGGTGGCCCTCCTCGTTTCTGGGGAGGCGGTTGCTCCTGCGGGAGGGGGGGTGTTTGCTATGGGGGGGGGCATTTCTGCAGGAGGGCCGGTGGCTGCCAAGGGGGTGCCATTGCTATGGGGAGGGGGTGTTGCTACGGGGGGGGGGGGGGGCGGTAGGGAGATGACTGCAGGATGGCTGGGCGGTGGCAGGTCACAACAGTTGCCGCCGGCCCCAGCTCTCCCCCGCTACAGGCTCAGTCTGTCTAACGAGGTGTCTGATGCTGACGCGTGCCGGAAGCTTAGCCCAGCTGACTTCTGCCGCTGACGTCAGAGAGACCTGCCACTGGGGGCCACGCAGCCACACAGTGTTTTTTATAATGACATGGGCACGGCCACGCAGGGGGCCCGGGCGGCCGTGCATGTGACTCACCGGGCCCAGGATGCCAACCCCGGCAGACCCCCCCCCCTGTTGGCGGCCCTCAACAGTCCACACCGACAAACCCTCCCTGTTTCCCCACCCCTGCATCAGACAGCAGTGAGGGAGAGAGGCCGAGAGGCATTAGCCGGCGCAGAACTCGAGCCCGATCTCTGGCCTCTGCCAAATTTCCAGCGCTGGCCATCAGGACTCCCCTGCGCACTCAGGCCCCTCCACCCCCCACCCTGCATTGCGGGGTTAGAAGCACAGTGGTTAAGCCAGCATAGTCTGATCCAAAAAGTTAGACATTATTCAAAGAGCCACAGTGAATCCAGAAAACACGCAGAAGCCTTCCAATCTCCAAATACAAGGTATATACCTCGATTTAACTCATTTCATAATGCTATTACAAGAAGATATCAGTCTTCTTTATAAATACATTCCAACAAGATGCACAAGCATATTCCATAGTGATTAATAGAGACTCAGAAGTGTAAGCTATAGATATATAACCTGTATATTGATGTTCCCAAGTGTTTATTTAAGCAGACATGTACCGAATGTTTTTAAATAATCTGGGACCCAGATAAACGATTCATTTCACTTTTGTTTGGGAAAGTGCGATGACTTGGTTTTATTACAACCCAGTGGCAGACTTTAGTAAAGGGGTGAAGAGGTTTGGAGTTTTTTTTTTTAATGTCTTAACAGTATGGCAGGTCAAAAATATGTTTGTTTTTTTAAGTTTTAGTATTCACATCATTCTCACATTATAAATGAATATTACCTGGTAACATTCTGTGCAGGTCAATTCACAGAAGAAGTTAAACTTTCACAACCTGTGCAGGGTCACTCGGTTTCTGTCAGAGGTCAGTAAGCACCCAAGTTATTTGTCTGTGTGAAAAGGATAATAGTTTTGCTCATCCATTCCCTTTCTGCAAACCAGGGCTCCTGAGGTAAGAAGCAGGTCAGGTCAGCAAGCTGCCATTAAGATGTATTGTACACAGCTCCAGGCACCAGTGCTCTCTGTGGCAGTCCTGCTCTCTTTCTCTTCTAAGTACATCAAGTGAGAAATGCACTGGTGCCAACATTATTTCACTGCGCCTCTGTATTTTTCCTTCTTGTAGTATCTTCTAAATCTTGGTACAGTACAGTGCCCCACCGCGTGCATATTTGTATTTATAAAATGTTTTACCAGGAAATAATACATTGAGAGTTACCTCTCGTTTTCAAGTATGTCCTGGGTACAGAGTTATAATGACAAATACATGGTAACAAATACATAGTTACAGTAAGTGAAAAGGGGTATACATTATATACAAGACATTACATGCACGGTTAAAGATAATATATATTATAGGCATATATAACAGTTACAGACCAGATTAAAATATGAGATAGCTTTAGTTTTGAAAGAACTTAGGGCCTCATGCAGAGAGCATCGTTATTTCAAAACTCGCCATTTTTTGTTCAATTTCGCGCAGAAAACGGCAGAAAATGGCGAGTTACGAAAAACGCGCCAATTTTTTTTCCCTATGTCTAAAACTCGCCTCGCGGCTGGCGAGAACCTCCATCTCGCCATTTTTAAAACTCTCCGAATGTAGAGAGGTGCGAACGGCATGTAGCGGCTGTTCGCGCCAAGAAAATGGCGCGATTTTCGCATTTTTGCCGCGCCAGGAAAAGATGGCAAGATGGCGCTCACCGCCTATAGTAAAGGGGAAAAAAAAGGCGCGAATTTGTTTTTACACGTTTCTGAAGCGCGCATCTCGCCAATTTAAACTCGCCACACGCATCCATGTTAAACATAGCAGAATTCGCACTTTTCTGCATATGGAGAATAAAACTCTCCAAAAAAGCTACTTTTTATGAAATTCGCCAATTTTAAAATTCTATGCTCTCTGCATGAGGCCCTTAGACTGGTGGCGGGAGGGACAGTCTCCGGTAGACTCTTCCAGTTGTGGGCTGCACGGTACACGGTATGACCTTCACCCTATTTATAACCTTTATACTGATAGTTTTACAAAGTCTATATTCAGATACCGTATGTTTAATGTATATAAGAACATAAGAAATTACCATTAATTCTCAGCAGCACCACACAATTTTATTTTTACACATTTCCACAGGCTGTAAAAACAATTACACTCACTAATGTAACAAACACACACAGTATGTTACTTTGTACAGAGTTACAGTATAACAATCAATACCGCACTGCAGCAGCATTGCAACCTAAAAAGTATTTTTTTGATGACAGTTATGTGGCAGTAGATGAAGAGATACCCCATGCATTATTGGGGAACTCCTTACTCCATTCTCGCAGCATACATGATAACACTCACTGACACCTACAAAATTATAAACAGGGTACAACAGCAGAATGTTTATCAAGGTTCATAAGGTGTGGTTTCCCTGTGAATACTTTTGTATTTGTTTTCCTTAGTGCAAACATAGATATGCATAGAATAAAGAGATGTGCATTGCAGTTTCTGCTCTATAGATTTTACATGCTAATTTATGGTGCCTTTAAACAAGGATTTAACGAGATCTGCCCTTAATTACAAGGAGCTGGCACTGGTATTTGATATTTCAAGTTAACCTGACACAAAACTCTACCCTTCCCCCTACTCTCAATGCAAAGGATATATTCAGTAAAATGTGCCACTACTGGATTCGTATGTGATTTAGTGAAATAAATAGATTATAAAGAGCATGCCAAACATCACTCATTGTATCTACTGTGTGTATATTTTTATTATAAAGTGCCAACAGTGTGTGCAGCACTTGAACAAAATTACACCACAGGGGAAAGAATCTACAAACAATGATGAGGGCAGTAAGAAAATGACAACACAAGACAAAGGGAGTCTAAGTGGAATATTCGGAGACTTGCAGACAGTGTAAGTCAGAGAGGTTAAGTGCATCTGGAGTCCGTACTGTAGGTGTAAAGAATTTAATGAGATGCTTCTTTTAAGAGGAGAATTTTCAGCTGGGCTTTAAAAATAGACAGAGAAGTGGCTTGACAAATATTGAGTGGAAGAAAATTCCATCAGTAGGATGAGAGGAGTGAAAAAGATTGAGGTCAGAGCGCTGTAGAGTTAAAATGTGCAAAGATGAGGCATCCTTGAGTCCAGTGTAAAAAGAGCATATGTCTGTAATAGGAGATTCGAGTTGAGAGAAGTATGGAGGTGCAAAATAATGTAGAGTCTTAAAAGAAAGGAGGTGAATTGTGCAGTATATATGGAGTGTATTAGGAAGTCAGCAGAAAGATTTCAGGAGGCCAGAAGCAGATAAAAATCCAGAGCAGCGGTTCGCAAACTGGGGGACGGGAGTTTTGTCGGGGGGCGGGGGGGCGCGGGCCGTTGCAGTGGCCCCCGGGCTCTTCCCCCAGGCATTTAATTTAATGCTGGGGGATCGCGTGAGGCCTCTGCAACAAGGAAACTTACCTTGTTTCAGACACGTCTCCATGGCAACGCGGCGTCATTTGATGTGACGTCGCCGGCGTCAAATCACGCGCGGGTGACATGACGTCACGCAACCCCGGAGCTTCATTTGATGCATGTGGAAGGTAGGAGAGGGGGTGCGAGACCGGGGGAGGCCTGGCCTGGCAACGGGGGCGCATCTTAAAAAGTTTGCGCTCCCCTGATCTAGAGGACCAGGAGGTGATCCTAGCAGCAGCATTTGAAATAGATTGTAAGGGAGAGGTGTGAGGCCCTGAGGACAGATAAAGCAATGTTGCAGTAATCAATATGAGAGAGAATGAGGGCATGCATTAGTGGTTTAGTAGTTGAGGAGCAGAGGAAGGAGTATCTTTGTAATGTTGTGGGGAAAGATATGCCAAGATTTACTAATAACGTTTCTGAGAAAGGAGAAAGTGATAGAGAAGTAAAAAGTAACCCATAGGCCATGTTCATATGAAACTGGGTGGATAGTTGTGTTATTGACTGAATGGATTAGGTTTGGGAGGGAGTATGAGGAACTCTGTTTTAGACATATTGGGGTCTATTCTAAAGTGCTGCGATTCAGTAAGCTTCGATAAGTGGGCGATAAAGGCATAAATCGCCCAATTTTTCAGCCGTCAAAAACAGATCGCCAGGTGACCGGCGATAAGGCACTTATCGGCAGGTTCTAAAACTCGTGCAATTCTAGTAGCCTCGATTAGTTTATCAATGCCTATCGAGGCTAATCGCAGCTCTAGAATGGCGAGTTTCTCCCAAAATCCAAATACCAGGAAAAGTTGGCGGGAAGCTGAGGACAAACTACAGAGAAGGCGGCGAAAGAGGACTTTCCGCATCGGATTGATGTCGGGGGTCTCCGAAGCTGATACCCATTAATATCATCACCGGAGGCACCCAACATGAATCCCATATAATAAAAATGCATTTACAGGCAGCTTCATTACCTTAGCGGCTGACCGCTAAGGCAATGAGGGGTTAACTACCAGTGCCATGTTTGTAGTGGGGGTAGGTGAAGATGGTATTTGACCCTTGGTGGGTGTTTAGGCCTTGCGAGGGGGTGTGTGTTGCGGGTGGAGTTAACCCCTTCATTACCTTAGCGGTTAATATTGCTAAGGTAATGAAGGGGTTAATCCCTCCCACTGCCACACGGTAGGCCTAAACATCCAACCTTGGGGCTACTACCCCTTTCACCCAATCCCTCTACCCACAATAAACAAAAATACACACAACAACCCTACTACCCACCACCTCTACCCCTAACAACTCCCCCCCCAAACACATACAGTACAGTAATGGGCAAAATTACTATTATCCACATATGGATAATAGTGCATTTGCTCATTATAATATCAAACATTAGCCAGCCATCAGAAATAAAGTTAAAAAAAGTTCAACTTACCCCTGCCATCGTGAAGGGCGTCCTCGTCAGCATACTGCATGTCCATGTCCTCCAATGCCATCAATCATACAAGAAAAAATAAAATCTAAAGGACGAAAAATACACAATAATAAACAATATACACAAGCACTTAAACACCCCAATTCAAGAAATAAAAGCAGTAGCCGACCAACCAAAGAAATAAAAGCACTAACCAATAAAACAATTAACTTAAAACACTAGCCAACAAATCAATTAATTAATTTAAACCAGTAGCCAACACAACAAATAATTAGTTTAAAATGCTAACCAATCCTAAAATATACTAAAAACAAGCCATCCGAATTCAAAACAATTTAATCCAAACAATAAACAGAAATCGAAAAAATAACTCCTCCCGCAACCTTCCAGACAGGCTAAACCACCCACCCTGGGACTACCCCCTTAATCCACCCCCTCTGCCACAAGAAATAGGCTATTGAGGTTTGCGACTGGCTGCTAAGGTAATGAAGTTGTTTTAATATACATTTTAATACTAGTGTAGAGGAGCAGGGGGTCTCCGGAGTAGAACCGCGTTGATTTGAGGTCCGGGGACACCCTACTTTCCGAGATACCGGTCCCATTATGGGGTGCCGGTATCTTCTATGCATTTAAGAGGCGATCATCACGTCGCCGGCTACTCGCCTATTTTGGGAATTTTGCTATCACAGGTAATCATGGTTTTCTGAATACCGTGATAGCAAGACTCAAAACACTGACGGCGTAAATGGCCCAGCGATTGTTTTTATGAAGGCTTATAGAATAAGTCCCATTGAGTTTAAGGCGATGAAGTGCCATCCAGAATGAGATTGCAGATAGAAAATCTGTGATTTGTGTCTTTACCTCTGGTTTGTTCGTTGACCCCACCACCACTAGAAATCAACATGTATTTTTGTAGCTAGCCACAGCTCTTGTGAGTCAGTGCAGTCCAGGTAACAGTTGAGGTATCTGTGGAGAGAGCAGGCAAATATTTAGACAGCAGAGATCTGAGCAGTGTGTTTGGGCGGTGGTATGCTACCTTTGATTGGTTATTTTGGGCACTGCTAGAGCAGGATTCCCTTGCAATCCAAGGCTGACAGAGTTCTTGTAAGGGCTGGGACCCGCTGCGCCCGGCGGCGCGGACGGCCGCGCGAGCGTTCCCCACCAGCAGTGGAATCCTCCCGAGCCGGTCCCAGTCCCCCCTCGCTGACGGCTCACTATGCACTGTGACGCGTCAGCCGCCAGGGGATTCAAGAAAATTGTGATCCCGAGCGGTGACGCATCACGTGGTGCGCTGATGAGCCAATCAGCGGCGGGGGCGGGAGCGGGAGCAGGAGCTGTCATCAGGCAGCTTCCTACTCAAGGTAGAGTGTGTGTGTGTGTGTTTTGTGGCAGAAGGGGGAGGGAGCTGCTTACCTTACAGCAGCCCGCAGCAGCTGCCTCCTGCAGCCCGATCCCATGGAGGGAGGGAGGGGGGGGGGAGTAGTGGGTCCCTCCACTCAAGCCACGCCCCCCTCCCACTCCCGTCCGGCTCCCGCTCCCTACAGACCGCATATCGCGGTCTGTGTCTGTCAGCGCCCTGCCTGTCTGCAGTGCGGGCGCGCTGACTGAGGGAGCGGGGCCTTAGCCTAAGGCTTGATGCACTGATCCTCTACAATTTTGGATGCCAGTGGTAAAGGCTGTAACATAGAAAAAAGATTTGTAAGAGCTTGCACTCCTAGTACTCACTGTACCGGAACAGAAAATGGAGGTACACCATATGCTGTCAGTGGGCCTAATCCTGCAGTACATCCCGTTTGGGAACAGATTCAATAGTAGAAAGGCAGTTGACACTCTGAAATAAAGAAAAAAGTGTTGTCATTGAGGTTACATATTCCTCCAAAGGCTGTAACATGACATACAATAATTTGTGATAGTCTGGCACAAAGCTTTATAATAACAATAATTATTACTTTTTCTAACTTAAACTATGAGTTATTGTAACAGGGACATATCCCTGTTGAAGAAAATGCCTCTAAATCCAGCAGAGAGCTGGCAATCAACCAGACTCCAGCTGCCTAATCAGAGCTCTGTGAAACAGTCTCATGTGAGACACAGGAACAGGATTCCATAGCTCACAATTGGGGCTGACCCAGGAAGGACAGACCAGAGATTCCCAACTGGGCTGACCTGGGGAACAACAGATGTCTTGAGCTGCAGAGTGACTGCAGGCTGACAGCAAGACAAAGGGGACAAGACCTCTATACCTGGACACAGACATTGCCATAGGGTGCAGACCCAGGAGAGCCGAGAGGCCTTCCTCTACAGCTACAAGAAACAGATAAGAGACTTTCTTATGGGACTGTTATATATCTGCATATATATTTATATGTTTGGGGGTGGTAATTAGCTTAGCTACCCACCCAGTTATAGAGGGCTGGGCTAAATGTGTAGATATTATCCAAAGCGGAGTAGGCCTTTCTTTTGTTTATTTTGAATGTTTTGCTGTGTTAAAAGAACAGACGCAATAAAGCCTCATTTTATTTTCACTTTAAACGGTCTCCATTGCGTACTTCTGCACATGTCTCTTACAGTTACGTATATATATATATATATATAAATATATACAGTATATATATACAGTGGGGCGTGGACTATACAGTGTTTAGTGGCACATTAGTGGATGGTAGTGCTCAGAGCTACACGTTTTTTTAAACATTTTTTAAACTATTTTTGGTATACTATTGATCCCGGCATCAGTGACGCCTCACGTGGGAGTGCAGTGCTCACACGAAAGCTCAGTGACGTCACCACGTCTGACGGAGGTACCGGAGGAGCATAGAGGACGGAGGAACCGGTTGCTGAATGCTGGAGAGCTGGAGAGCTGTGGCAGTGACACACGCCGTGTGTGGAAACATAATACTAGGACTTTAAAGTCTCGCAAGTACCGTGAGTACTAGGAGTACTGAAAGTGCGGTGAGAAACCTGAATAGGACTCACCATAAGAGAACTGCACTAGGTCTTATTAGTACTGAGAGTATCACAGCTATTGAACAGTATTTCTACACAATACCATACACCAGGATAACAACTCAGGTGTATAGGAATACCTATATGTCATCAGTGACTGCTATAAGCCCAGCTGGGAATTGCTATATCATATGAGTGTGAGAGACTCTGAAATTCTCAATTGTTTTTAAAGAGCTCACAAAGTGTGAGTTTTTTACTTATTGTGATTCATTTATTTTTTTATGATTAAAACTGTGTTACACTATCCTGTGTGTCCTTTGCCTCTCCCTATATATACATCACTCCCCATGAGGAGGAGACTTGGCTGAAAAGAAGTGTGGTAGGATCCAAGGACACAGATCCAAAGACGTTCCTAATATACTGACAGAGTTCCAGATCCCAGGGTGGATAAAACGCCTGAATTAATTCAACACGCTGTGAGTGCATATCTTACCATTTATGGGTTAAACTTCTAAGACATACTACCCTATGTTTTTTTCTCTCTTTTGTCTCCCCGTGCGCCTACAGTAGGTCATTCTTCTGGTATCTTTCCTTTACAAGCTTGTGGAGCTGTAGACCTAATTGGCAGCAGACAGAGACAGGGACAGGTAGATTGTAAGGGTTAAATACCCCCTACTATATCTTTATGTGGTAATAATTGGTTAGGTATCCCTGTGTGATTGCGCTGTATGTTTCTTTTTTCTAATATATATATATATATATATATTCTACAAATAAGCAGAAATTACTGCAATTGAGAGTGACATTTTCAACTAGCGATTAGTGTGCAGATTCAGCCCTAATACATTTTGATTCACTTGTCTCTTGCATCAAGAAACGTTTATTTTAAATGTAGGGGTCTCCTGACATCGTTTTTTCGTCTCTCTGTTCTATGTGAGAAAGTTGAATAACAGCTGCTTAAAAAAGTCCCCCAATAAAAAGATACCATGTTAAGTCCTGATGACATTGCAGATTTCTGTCACAGGAGTGAGCCTTACCCACTGGCCATATTGTTACCCCCTAGAGAGGAATTCAATGCTTAAAAAGGTAATTATCTTATCAACCAAGAAGAAGAAAATATGGTGACTGCTCTGAATTTTCCTCAGCGTTGCATTACTAAAAAAAATATGTTCAAATAATGAAGCTTGATGGCTGGCTGCTTTAAAGCTGAAGACCAAGCAATATGCTACATGTGTGTTTGGTTTTAATATAAATCAGTTCTGTACTATGAGAAAATACTTGTGACAATTTATTTTTAAACAAATCTGAATTACATTTTGAATGTATTATAATGTAACAAGCCTTTTTTTGTTTCTATAGCAACTATTTACAAAGTCACACCCCCTTCCGAAACACCATTTTTTGAGCCCTGCCCACTTTCTAGCAGTGCAGAGCTCAATTGTATCTAATGACTGTCTGGTCACATGATCTTCCCCACAGAACTTTGTCATATTAAAGCTGCAGACAAAGCAATATCCAACATATGTGGTTTTTTTTCAATAAATCAGTTCTATACTCTGAGAAAATACTAGTAGCATTTAAAAAAATAGTAGCATTTAAAAAAATACCTCCAAATGACATTCTTAATGTAACAAACATTTTTTGTTTCTATAGCAACCATTTAAAAAGTCACATCCCCTTCCTTTTCTGAAACAGGCTCTGGCACATCCCTTTTTGAGCTCTGCCTCTCTCTAGCAGTGAAGCAATTGTATCACATGATCTTCCCCACATAACTTTGCATCTTTGATCCTCTTCTGCTGCACTGACAGTCATTTAGTGAACCCCCGAGCCGAATCTTCACCGATCGATCACAGGAGAACAGATGGATCACAGGAGAACAGATTGATCACAGGAGATCAGCTCAGTCAGCAAATTAGCTAATTACTTATCATTGTGTGGATTGTATTGAAGCAAAATTTAAAGGGGGGGGGGGGGATGCCAGCTCAGGTTGCTGCTTTAATAAACTTGTTTTTCATATCATGATTAAGGCATTCTCTCTTGGCTAAATGAGGCTGCACAGTTTAATTTTTTTCCAAAATTCAATTTCTGATACTACTGTAATACAAACATTTTTCTGTAAAACCTCCTTTCTTTCTTATAGTTGATGATTTAACATGGCTGCAGAGTTGCCGATGCCAGTTTAGATTCCTCCTTATTATGTAGTATTTTTAATTTCTACCAGTAGAATTAAATTAGGTTTGTCAACAAAAAAAAAGATCAGTAATTATCTTAAGCTGATAATTTTTTCCCCATTATTTGAAATTACACTTCCAGGCCGCTTTGTAGAATAACCCATTTTAATTAGATCTGCATTTCGAGAAAGACAGGTGCAAGAATACACCATTATAGGTGCTCAGAGGTGTGTGTGAATTGCTGGAGGAGTATCCCTTCAAGGTGTAAGTTCTGAGCATAGGGCAAAGCTGACCGGGTGAGAAGGTCTCTAACAATAATATGGCTCCCCAAGAGCACTATAATAAAATATTGTGAGACCCACCCTGGTCCAGCTGTAGATGCCGTGCCCGTGATAGATATCCCGACGTGTAGCACCACCAACCCTCGAACGACTCGTCCGTCGTGAGGGCGGTCTATGACCGGCGGTGTGTTGTGACTGCTCCAGCAACCCGGCGTGCGACCGGGAACAGCAAGTAAGAGAAAACGCCTCGTGGAGAGGAGACGCGCGACGCACCGCCGTGTACACGAAATGAAGGCCGGCCAGCTGACTTAGAAAAAAACTTTATTGCTACCGATGTAGAGCTAGCACACTTTGACGCGTTTCAGCCAATAAAGTTTTTTTCTAAGTCAGCTGGCCAGCCTTCATTTCGTGTACACGGCGGTGCATCGCGTGTCTCCTCTCCACGAGGCGTTTTCTCCTAGATCTGCATTTCTTTTGATACATTTAGCTTTGCTGATTCGTAGGGCAGCCCAGGGGATCTGAGTTCCAGCTCCTGTTTTGAGTTCTGACACATTTTTCCCCGACTCAGTAAGAAAATCCATGTAATGATAAATATTAGGAATTCGGTTGGAATACTCACTGAGAAGGGACAAATGCCCCTTTCTACCACATTGCTTTATGTAAAGCTAAATTATTTATAGTTTATATAAAAATAATTTTTCCTTTGCATAGGGTTCCAGCACCATTTTTCTACAAAACAGCACTGACATTTAGGCTTAGGTACATAAAACGGTGTTAATATTGCACCCAGTAAAAAATTTTTTTTTTAAATACCGAGTTGTAGTACCGCAATTTTATAACCAAACTCATCAAGATTGCAGTAATAATTTACCGGGGTGCGATATTTTAGATGTAGTCATGATAAGGGAATTAATGCATATATAATATGGTGAGGAATATCAAATATTTTAATCAATCTGGTGCTTCAGGCGTTAATGTGGTTACCAGTTGTCTTTAAAACACCATATATTGGGTGTATGACAGGTCAAGACCTGTCCTGGGTCTATACAGATCTACAAAGAGGTCTTTATTTGTGGGTTATCACTTATGGCTCACTAAAAGTACCATATGTGTTGAATGGGACTGATAGAATCTAGCAACAAGGGCATTTGTTTTGCCAGAGATGGGATTATATTTTTACTCTCTTGACATGTTTATAAACAAGCCACTTTCCAAGGAAACAGTGACAGTCTTGAATGATCACTTGTGCGTCACAGAGAGGAGTAATACACAAGTCACCACTTAGTTGGAGGACTTAATTAAAAATGAAGATATCAGGTGATAACGTCTATTCTAAATTATAATGTTGATATTTGTGTAACGGGTATTCCCTGTGAATACAGACGCTACTACTGCTGTGTATACCTGTGTGGCTCTCAGGAGCCTAAGCCTCCGCTCGGGGAGCCTGGGGTACATACATATAACAATCTCGTGGTGCCATGCCTCCACCTGGGAGGGATCCCAACGGAGTGGGAGGAGGCCCTCACAGGAAACAATCACGGTAAGCACACGGTTGTAAAACAGGACAGGCTTTACTGCATATATGCGCATAACTTATACCAATCACATTCAATGTTAGCACTGCATTAGGATATAACGTAATCCCCACACCCACCACTGTGTACCCCCACACCGTGTCCACAGTATAACCCCCCTTGTCCCGTGGTCAGCGCTGCCATTATGTGCGAGTACTCGTGTGCACGTGCGTAACGTTACCTGCCCAGTGCGACGGCACCTGGGCGTTAAAGGGTCATTGCAAAGGATCCGACGACCTTCCTGGCGATGTCTGGTTCCTCCGGGGAGATTCTCGGTCAGGGCGGTCCACCCTTGGTACAGTCCGCTCTCTCTCTGCGGAGGAGGCTTGATCCCAAGC
The DNA here is from genome assembly GCA_036426205.1 of Ascaphus truei. NCBI lineage: Eukaryota > Metazoa > Chordata > Amphibia > Anura > Ascaphidae > Ascaphus > Ascaphus truei. The sequence continues at coordinate 19,519 of WSYH01006173.1, forward strand.
CTCTAGATGGGAAGCGCAGTGTCCGCTGTGTCCCTAACTAGCACTTGTAATAGTAAGGGGCAGGGTCCCTAATCTGGGGCCTGTCCCTGAAGCAACACAACCTACTGGGTGGCTCAGGGCTAACTGGAGCCTAGGGGGCTGCTGGCCTAGTGCAGTGAGTCACTGACTCCTGCACCCTCACCTCCTTCCCCTAGCCTCTCCTGGCGCCGACTAACGTGCTTCCAAACCCCGCAAAATGTATCTATTCCTGAGCAGGGAGATACTGTAGCCCTATTGGCTTCCTGGGGTCATGTGGGGCGCTCCTGAGGCTCATGGGACATGTAGTCCCTGCTTAGAGCCCTCCTCTGGTTGGCTAGGCTGCCCGCACGATCACTGCGCATTAGCAAGCACTCTAGTGGCTGCCGCCTCAACCTCCCGTACTGGGCATGCGCGAAGGACAATATGGCGGCGCCCTGCATTATCGGGCCGCCGCGGAGTCTCCTGAGCACCGGAGCGCTCCCTGCTCTTCCCCCACCCTCCAGAAACTCCGGCGGGTCTGCCGCTTGGCGCTGGCAACACTTGCATCGCTCTCGGCACGGAGGTAACGAGGGGGGGTCGCCAAGCAGAGGGGGACCCGGCTACATTTGTAATCGTTTCAAGGAGATGGATGTATTAAGACCAAACTCTTCATGTCTAGGAGGTGGGCAGGGTCAGATATCCATTTGATACTAAAAATTTAGGAGCATGCCGGTCAAAATTAGTCTTGTTACCTTCAGCAAACTCGTCCGAATCTGTTGATATGGCTCACGTGTATTTAAGTATTAGAGAAATTAAGATATGAGGTATTTCATATATCTAGGCATATTTTAAACATCTTTTTAGAGCAGGGTTTTTCCTAAGTCATAAAAACCGTCAACCTAGCAGCTGATTTACGGCATGGGTGGGCTTAGGTTGTTTGAATGGGGAAAACAATTGTATATAAGTCTTAGCAAGGTATTATGAAAATCAGAATTCAATAGAGGTGTGTTTTGGGATCAAACCTGCGAATTTTCATCTTTCTACGCCAGTGACCTCTCTAGGGAAAAACTTATGATATATGGTAATGTACTGTATAGTGATTTCTGTTTAATGTTTTATCCTGTCATTTTAAGAAACTGTCCTGCATGTATTGTATTTGTGTGGTGTTGTAATTCTTTCCGTAAACTAAGCACTGTATTTTTATATATATTAAACAATTCTTTAATAAGTAATGCGTTGGGGTTCTGAATGAACTGTTGCACGTTTTGTAGAGAGTATTAAAATTTTTGGACATATTTTGCCAAAACAGATTTTGGGTGTTAAATGCATCTTTTTTCCATAAGAAACAGGGACCCGAGACTCTGGCATATATATATTAATTATACATTTTGCACATTTCTCGGTTGGTGGCAGTGAATAGATATGATTGTAATTGAGTAAGGGGGTAAACATTGACTCATTGAACATACCTTGCTGAGGAGAAAGGTGAATTGGCTTGAGTAGCCATGTGTACTCTGGTTTCATATATGTCACGTGCTCACAAGTGTGCTGTTCGTGACAGAGGCTATATGGGGACGGATTGAGGGGAGATATTGTTAATTTAAGGGACCTCTGCGAAGGTGAAAAGTGGACCAGCAAGAGAGATTTGTATTAACCCTCGTGCCATATGCAGGTCACGTGCTCAAAGGTGTGCCGTACGTGACAACGCAGCCATTAGTAACATATTTATTACCATATTGCGAGCTCATTAACAATATTTATTTCTGGCTTCTGTAATATCTATTATTACAGAACTTTATGGTCGAAATTACATTAACCCTTTAATGCCTGTGACTACCAAGGTATACAACAGGCATCAATGGGAATAGTTAATACACAATGAAACTACACTACCTACCTGCCTTGTTACTGTGGTGGCTAAAAAAAAAAAAGCATGGCAATGCTTTACTAACCACTAAAGCACACCCCTAACCCCTGTTCCAAGGGAAAATACCACCATTATCCCACCCCCCTCCTCCAGACTAATGGCCAATAGCGCTATTATTTCTCCCCCCCACAAAATAAAATTGGATTGCTTTATGGATTTTTTTTTTAATGGTTGGTATCGTCCCTTTATTGGATTGGTTCCGGATGGCTTCAGCCCAGAAGATGAGGATGGCCTTCATCCAGGGAGGGATAGTAACTCCATTTTTATTACATTTCACCAGTTATTGCCAATGTGGCTCTCTAGGTAGCCATAGTGACAATCATTGGGTTTATTTTAAATAAATGTTTTTATTATTATTTGCACTTTATTTTTTTGTTTTTAATACATGTCTTTTGGGGTTTTGAATGGCGAAAAACCCTATTTATTTATTTAATTTTTTTTACTAGGAAGTAATACATAGAGAGTTACCTCTCATTTTCAAGTATGTCCTGGGTATAGAGGTACAGTAAGATGACAAATAATACATGGTTACAAATACATAGTTACATTAAGTGAACAGGGTATACATTATATACAATTTGGCTAATAGGGTGATTGGCCATTAGTCTAGGGGGTAGCCATTAAGGTAGTCAAGGGGAATAGGTGTAGTGTAGTTTAATGTTAACTTGAGCTACTTAGGGGTTAATATGTACTGTCATTTTTTATTCTTATCACCTAGGCCTTGCTTACTTTTAAACCGGGCCTATACATTAAATACATACATGCACCCCCCCCCCCCCCAACACATACAGTACAATAATGTGCAAAATAACTATTATCCAGATATGGATAATATATTATTTGCCCATTATGAAACACATAAAACATGTATAAATCAAAACATGAATTTTTAATCTTAAAATCACGACATAGCATGTTAAAATAAATCCAGCATCGATTGTAAATATAAACCAACAAATCAGCAGCTAAACAAATGTATATGAAATGTCACACAATTGCATTGAGTGTGTACATGATGCAATTAATCTGTGCATCATATAACACTATGCAAAATATATGTAACAATAAAATACACTATGAACAATGTCCCCTAACCACCAATGCCATCATGAAAATCAAATAGAAACTAAGCAACATCAATACAATTAGCATCAATCAATTAATCCATTTCCTGAAACAATTACAATACAATACAAATCAATTATACAATTCCCTATTCAATTCCTAAAGCCAAACCATTGCCAAAACAATTCTAATTTAAAGTAACCACCATCATTCTTATCTAAGTACCATAAAGAAGCCATTACAATTAACCTGTAACTAAATACAAATTACATTATTCACAACAATGACAAAATAAAGCTGATAAATACATTAGCCATACATGAAAAGAACATAAACATTAGCAAAACAATCAATTATTATCCTGTATGTCTATCCATACAGATAGATAAACATAACATACAGGGGCAATAATAGAGCATAAAATACAATGCATTTACATACAAAATTCACATAGAATACATCCATTCAGTGTCCGTGAATGTATGTATATACATAGGTACATAGCTACATTCAGGGGCATTAAATAGGACTGAAAAAATAAAAGACATGAATCAAAAATCAAAAAAACCTGTAAAAGTAAAAAATAATACACTTTTCTTTTGTTTACTCACCATTAGATGCCAACTCACCGAAATCCAAGCGACCCGGAAGCACAGGAACCAATTGTAACGATGCGCGGAACACGCCCCCTGCGGCGTGTCCCTTCCTTACCTGTTTACTTCTGATCGCCACCCTCTAGCTGCGAGTCAAGATCCTGTGTCTTTAAGGATTCTGAAGCAAGCAACGCCATCTTGCTTTCTGGCAAACCCTGCCCTCTTCCTCCTGACAGGAAGGTGCTGAAGCGTTGGCTTCCCACAACCCCCGCGTTGGTGCCTGAGAACGCGCGCACTCCTGCTCTGCTGTCAGAGCATGCGCGCACTTGCAGCTGGATCACTCGTGTCTCTGAGTAGGCACCGCACCTCCGGACGTGTCGTGCATTCTCATGCGCGCGGCGCGGTCACGTGACTACGTGCGCCGATCCCCAGCTGCGCGGCAACTTACTCCCTTCGTATCCCCTGCGGCCTCCCCACCTCGCTAATGGGTCCTTCCCTTTCTCCCTGCGCTTGTGAGGAGAGCACAAGCGTGACATTATGCTCGGCCAAACAAACGGACCCCCAGAGGTGGCCCCGCCTGTCTCCATGTTCCCTGCCATGTTTGTGTTCATGTTCCTAGTTCCTGAGGCCTGCTGCTAGCTCCATGCAGAGGCCCGTTCCTGTACCCCTGTAACGTTGGGAGATCCTATAGTCCCCCCCTAGTCTAGTAAGGATCGTTCGGAGTCCGATCCTGAAGGGGGGGATACTGTAAGGAATCGGGGAACACGCCCCCTGCGGCGTGCTCCCTCCTTACCTGCCGCATCTCAGTTCCCGCTCTCCTTATAGAGCATGCACGCACCCGCGGTTCCCTACTCGTACCACGGAGCCCGGCCACCCCCGGTCGCGTCACACATTCTCTCACACGTGGCGCGTACACGTGACGGCGTGCGCCGCCCTCCAGCTGCGAGTCAACTTCACGCCCCCTTGTGGCGTATTCTCTACCCATGCCTAGTTTCTCTGATGTCTCTCTGTATGGCATGCGCCGTCCTCTAGCTGCGAGTCAAGATTCCCTGTTGATTCTCTGTGTGGCGGGCGCTGCCCTCTTGCCTAGATTCCCTGTTGATTCTCTGTGTGGCGGGCGCTGCCTCTAGTTGCGAGTCTATTATCCTATGCATCGCTGCCCCTTAGTCTCTTGGATCGCTCGGAGTTCGATCCTTAAGAGGGGGGTACTGTAACGATGCGCGGAACACGCCCCCTGCGGCGTGTCCCTTCCTTACCTGTTTACTTCTGATCGCCACCCTCTAGCTGCGAGTCAAGATCCTGTGTCTTTAAGGATTCTGAAGCAAGCAACACCATCTTGCTTTCTGGCAAACCCTGCCCTCTTCCTCCTGACAGGAAGATGCTTCTTTTAAGAGGGAGAATTTTCAGATGGGCCTGAAAAAATAGACAGAGAAGGGCTCTCTTGACAAAATTATTGAGTGGAGACAAATTCATCAGTAGGAGAGAGGAGTGAAAAAAGATTGAGGGTCAGAGCGCTGTGTTAGAGTAAAATGTATGCAAGATGAGGCAAGCCTTGAGTCCGTGTAAAAAGAGCATATGTCTGTAATAGAGAGAGAGTTGGATAGACAGGGAGAGGAGACTAGAAAGTGGCGAATAGTAGAGCAGAGAGAAGGGGAGGGGGGGGGAAGTTGGAGGCTGCAAAATATGTAGGTCTTAAAAGAAAGGACGGTGAATGGTGCAGTATAGTATATATGGAGTGTATTAGGAAGTCAGCAGCAAAGATTTCAGGGGCCAGAGAAGGCAGATAAAAAATCAGGAGCAGCGGTTCGCAAACTGGGGGACGGGAGTTTTGTCGGGGGGAGGGGTGGGCGCGGGGCCGTGGCAGGGCCCCCGGCTCTTCCCCCCGGCATTTAATGTAATGCTGGGGGATCGCGTGAGGCCTCTGCAACAAGGAAACTTACATTGTTTCAGACACGTCTCCATGGCAACGCGGCGTCATTTGATGTGACGTCGCCGGCGTTCAAAATACGCGAGGGGTGGGGGAATGACGTCAAGCAACACCCGGGCTCATCTGTGCATGTGGAAGGTAGGAGAGGGTGCGAGGACCGAAGGGGGAGGGAGGGCTGGCCTGGCAACGGGGGCGCATCTAAAAAGTTTTTGCGTCCCCTGGATCTAGAGGACCAGGAGGTGATCCTAGCAGCAGCATGTGAAATAGATGTAAGGGAGAGGGATCGTTGTGAGCCCGAGGACAGATAAAGCAAATGGTTGCAGTAATCAATATGAGGAGAAAGTGAGGGCAGCATTAGTGGTTTAGTAGTTGGGAGCAGAGGAAGGAGTAATCTTAGGAGTATCTTTGTAAGTTGTGGGGAAGGAAGAAAGATTGCCAAGATTATAAAAACGTTCTGAGAAAGGGAAAGTAGAGGAAGCAAGTGATAGAGAAGTAAAAAGAACCCATAGGCATTGTTCATATGAAACGGGGGCTAGTTGTGTATTGACTGACTGGATGAGGTTTGGGAGGGGATGAGGAACTCTGGTTTTAGACATTATTGGAGAGTCTATTCTAAAGTGTGCCGATTCAGTAAGCTCGATAATGGGCGATAAAGGCATAAATATAAAATCGCCCATTTTTAAGCCGTCAAAAACAGATCGCAGGTGACGGCGATAAGGCACTTATCGGCAGGTTCTAAAAACTCGGCAATTCTAGTAGACTCGATCGTTTATCAATGCCTTATCGAGGCTAATCGCAGAGACTCGAGGCATGGCGAGTTCTCCCAAATCCAATACCAGAAAAGTTGGCGGGAAGCTGAGACAAACTCCAGAGGAGGCGGCGGAAAGGGGACTTCAGATCGATTGATGTCGGGGCGTCTCCGAAGCTCGATACCCATTAATATCATCACCGGAGGCACCCCAAACAGAATCCCAACAAAAAAATGCATTATGTACAGGCAGCTCATCTTAGCGGCTGGACCGCTAAGGCATGCGGGGTTGGTTAACTACATGCCCTGTTGTAGTGGGGTAGGTGAAGATGGTATGACCTTTGGTGGGGTGTTTAGGCTGCGAGGGGGTGTGTGTGCGGTGGGTAAACCCCTTCATACCTTCGCGGTTAATTTGCTAATCGTAAATGAAGGGTTAGGGTTAAATCCCTCCCACTGCCACACGGTAGGCCTAAAAACATCCAACCTTGGGGCTACTACCCTTTCCACCCCAATCCCTCTACCCAAAAAACAAAAACACAAACAAACCATACTACCCCAAACACTCTACCCCTACACAAACTCCCCCCCAAACACATCAGTACAGTAATGGGCAAAATACTATTATCACATATGGATAATGGTGATTTGCTCATTATCATATCAAACATTAGCCCAGCCCATCAGAAAATAAAGTTAAAAAAAGGTCAAACTTACCCCTGCAAGCGGAAGGGGTCCCGTCAGCATAATGCCTGTCCATGTCCTCCAATGCCATCACATACAAGGAAAAAAGTATCTAAAAAGGAAGAAAAATAAAACATAATAAAACCAATATAAACAGCACTAAACACCCCCATTCAGAAAACAAGCAGAGCAGACAACCAAAGAACTAAAAGCACTAAACCAATTTAAAACAAGTTTAACTTAAAAACACTAGCCAAAATCACTTAATTAATTTAAACCAGTAGCAAAACAACAAAATAATAGTTTAAAAATGCTAACCCAATCCTAAAAATTACTAAAAACAAGCCATCCGAATTCAAAACAATTTTAATCCAAAAATAAACAGAAAATCGCAAAAAAAATAACTCCCCCGCAACCTTCCAGACAGGTAAAACCACCCACCCTGGGACTACCCCTTAATCACCCCTCTGCCCACGAAATGGCTATTGAGGTTTGCGATGGCGGCTAAGGGTAATGAAGTGTTTTGTAAATACATTTTCATACAGTGTAGAGAGCAGGGGGGTTCCGGAGAGTAGAACCCGCGTGATTTGAGGTCCGGGGGACACCTACTTCCGAGATACCGTCCCATTAATGGGGTGCCGGTCGGTTTTCTTTCTATGCATTTAAGAGGCGATCCATTCACGTGCCGGCTCTCGCTATTTGGGAATTTTGCGATCCCAGGTAATCATGTTTCTGAATACACGTGATAGCAAGATCAAAACACTGACGGCGTGTAATATGGCCAGCGATTTGTTTTATGAAGGCTTGAGAATTAAGTAACATGAGTTATGGCGATGAAGGGCCCATCAAGAATGAGATTGCAGATAGAAATCTGTGATTGTTGTCTTTACCTTGGATGTGTTAGTTGACCCACCACCCACAGAAATCAACATGTATTTTTGTCTAGCTAGCCACAGCTTTGTTGAGGCAGTGCAGTCCCAGGTAAAACAGTTGAGGTGGGATCTGTGGAGAGAGCAGGGCAAATATTTAGAAAGCAGAGACTGAGCAGTGTGTTTGGGCGGTGTAGGGTGGTATATGCTACCTTTGATTGGTTATTTTGGGCAAATGCTAGAGCAGGATTCCCTTGAAAGCCCAGGCTGACAGAGTTATTGTAAGGGCTGGACCAGCTGACCGCCCGGCGGCGAGGGAAGGCCGCGCGAGCGTTCCCCACCAGCAGTGGAATCTCCCGAGCCGGTCCAGTCCCCCATCGCTGACGGCTCCGATGCACTGTGACGCGTCAGCCGCCAGGGGATCAAGAAAATTGTGGTCCCCGAAGCGGTGACGCATCACGTGTGCGATGATGAGCCAATCAGAGGCGGGGCGGGGGGGGGGAGCGGGAGCAGGAGCTGTCACAGGCAGCTTCACGACTCAAGGTATAGCAGTTAGTAGTTAAGAGTGTGTGTGTTGTGTTTTTGTGGCAGAAGAAGGGGGCAGAAGGGGGAGGGAGCTGCCTTACCTTACAGCAGCCCGCAGCAGCTGCCTCCTGCAGCCCGATCCAATGGAGGGGGGAGGGGGGGGTGAAAGTAGAGTAGGGGTCCCTCCATTTTTCAAGCCACGCCCCCATCCCACTCACGTACGGGCTCCCGACTCCCTTAAGGACAGCATATCGCTGGGGTCGGTGTCTGTCAGCGCCCTGACCGGTCTGCAGTGCGGGGCGCGCTGACTGAGGGAGCGGGGGGGCCTAGCCTAAGGCTTGATGCATGATCCTCTACAATTTTGGATGCCAGTGGTAAAGGCTGGTTTGTTTGTAATAGAAAAAAGATTTGTAAGAAGCTTGCACTCCTAGACTCACGTGTACCGGAACAGAAAATGTAGGTACACCATATGCTGTCGTGGGCCTAATCTGCCAGTACATCCCGGTTTTTTGGGAACAGATCCAATAGTAGAAAGGCAGTTGACACTCTGAAATAAAGAAAAAAAGTGTTGTCATTGAGGTACATATTCCTCCAAAGGCGGTAACAATGGACCTTACAATAATGTGTGATAGTCTGGCACAAAGCTTATAATAACAATAATTATTACGTTTTCTAAATTTTTAAACTCATGAGTTATTGTAACAGGGACCATACCGGTTGAAGAAAGAAAATGCCTCTAAAATCAGCAGAGCTGGCAATCAACCAGACTCAAGCTGCCTATCAGAGCTCTTGAACAGTCTAAGTGAGGACACAGGACAGGAGTCCATAGCTACATTGGGGCTGACCCAGGAAGCGACAGAACAGAGATTCCCAACGGGGATGACCGGGGGAACACAGATGTCTTGAGCTGCCAGAGTTGCGGCAGCTGACAGCAAGACAACGGAGGACAAGACCTCTATACCTGGACCCAGACATTGCCATAGGTGCAGACCCAGGAGCGCCGACGAGGACTCTCTACAGCTACAAGAAAAGATAAGAGACTTTCTTGATGGCACTTAGATATCTGCTATATATTATATGTTGGGGTGGTAATTATTAGCTACCCACCCAGTTATGAGGGGGTAAATGTGTAGATATTATCCAAACGGACGGAAGTAGGCCTTCTTTTGTTTATTTGAATTTTTGCTGCGTTTGTTTAAAAGAACAGACGAATAAAGCCTCATTGTTATTTATCACTTTTAAACGGTATCCATGCGTACTTGCTGCACATTGTCTCTTACAGTTACGTATAATATATATATATCTAGATAAAGTATTACAGGTATATATATACAGTGGGGGTGGACCATACAGTGTTAGTGCCATTAGTGGTGGTAGTGCCAGAGCTACACGTTTGTTTATAAACATGTTTTTTTAAATATTTTTGGATACTATTGATCCCGGCATCAGTGACGGCCTCACGTGGGAGTGCAGTGCTCACAACGAAAGCTCCAGTGCGTCACCACGTACTGACGGAGGTACAGGAGGAGCATAGAGGACGGAAGGACCGGTTGTATGAATGCGGAGAGCGGAGAGTGTGGACAGTGGCCACACGCCGTGTGGGTGAAACAAAACTAGGACTTAAAGTATCGCAAGTAACCGTGAGAGACTAGGAGTACTGAAAGTTGCGGTGAGAAACCTGAATAGGACGCACCATTAGAGAACATGCACTAGGTCTTATTAGTATGAGAAGATCACAGCTATTTGAACAGTATTTCTACACAATACCATTACCCCAGGAAACAACCAGGTGTAAGGAATACCCATATATGTATCAGTGATCTATAAGCCCAGCTGGGAAGTTGCTAATCATATGAGTGTGAGAGACTCGAATCCTCAATTGTTTAAAGAAGCTCACCAAAGTGGAGTTGTTTACTTATTGTCGTGATTCATTATATTTTTTTATGATTAAAACTGTGTGTACACCTATACTGTTGTGTCCTTTGCCTCTCCCTATATAGACATCACCCCATGAGGGGAGAGGACTGGCTGAAAAGAAGTGTGGTAGGATCCAAGGACAACCAGACCCAAAGAAGTTTCCTTTTGAAAATATACGCAGAGTTCCAGATCCCAGGGTGGATTAAACGCCTGACTATTCAAACACGCGGTGAGTGCATATCTTACATTAGGTGTTTGGTTTACTAAACTCTAAGGACTACTACCCTATGTTTTTATCTCTTTTGTTCCCCGTGCGCACTACAGTAGGTCATCTTCTGGTATCTTTCCTTACAAGCTGTGGAGTGTAGACCTAATTGGCAGCAGGACAGAGACAGGGACAGGGTAGATGGTAAGGGGTAAATACCCTAACTATATCTTATGTGGTAATGAATGGGTTTAGGTATCTGTGTGATTGCGCTGTATGTTTTTTTTCTAATATATATATATATAATATATCTACAAATAAGCAGAATTACTGCAATTGAGAGGACATTTTTCAACTAGCGATCTAGTGTGCAGATTCAAGCCCTATATACATTTGATTCACTTGCTCTGCATCAAGAAACGTTATTTTAATGTAGGGTCTCCTGACATCGTTTTCGGTCTTCTGTTCATGTGAGAAAGTTGATAAAGACTGAACTAAAAAAGCCTACCCAAGAAAAAGATACATTGAAGTCTGATGACATTGCAGATTTCTGTCACGGAGTGAGCCGTACCCACTGGCCACCCAATTTGCCACCCCTAGAGGGGAATTCAATGCTTAAAGAAGGGTAATTATCTTATCAACCAAGAAGAAGAAAAATTGGTGATGACTCTGACATTCCTCAGCGTTGCATTATAAAAAAAATATGTTCAAATAATGAAGCTTATGGCTGGTGCTTTTAAAGACTGAAGGACCAAGCAATATGCTACATGGTGTTTGGTTTTTAAATTAACACAGTCGTACTATGAGAAAAACTTGTGACAATTATTTTTAAACAAATTATGAATTACTTTGAATGATTATAATGTAACAAGCCTTTTGTTTGTTTCTATAGACAACTATTTACAAAGTCACACCCCTTCCGAAACACCATTTTTTGAGCCTGCCACTTTCTAGCAGTTTTGCGCAGAGCTCTTCAATTGTATTAATGATGTCTGGTCACATGATCTCCCCCACAGAAAACTTTTATATTACAGCTGCAGACAAGAATATCCAACATAGGGGTTTTTTTTTCAATAAATCAGTTCTATACTCTGAGGGAAAATACTAGTAGAATTTAAAAAAAATAGTAGGCATTAAACAAAAATAATCCCAAAATGGGGGGGGGACATCTTAATGTAACAAACATTTTTTGTTCTATTAGCAAACCTGTAAAAAAGTCAAGCATCCCTTTTCCTTTTCGTGAAAACAGGCTGGCACATCCTTTTAGAGCTCTTGCCTCTCTCTAGCAGTGAAGCAATTGTATCACATGATCTTCCCCACCCATAACTTTGCATCTTTGATCCTCTTCTGCTGCAATGACAGTCATTGTAGTGAACCCCGAAGCGAATCTTCACCGATCTGATCACAGGAGAACAGATGGATCAACAAGGAGAACGTTGATCACAGGAGATCAGCTCAGTCAGAAATTAGTGAATTTACTTATCATTGTGTGGATTGTATTGATGCACATATTAAAGGGGGGGGGGGGGGATGCCAGCTCAGGTGCTGCTTAATAAACTGGTTTTTCATATCATGATAAGGCCTTCTCATCTTGGCTAATATGAGGCTGCACGTTTAAATTTTTTTCCAAATTAAATTCTGTACTACGGTAATACAAACATTTTTTCTGTAAAAACATACCTTTCTGTGTATAGTTGATGATTTAAATGGCCTGCAGAGAGTTGCCGATGCCAGTTTAAGATCCTCCTTATTAGTAGTATTTTAGTAGTAATTTCTACCAGTAGATTAAAATTAGGTTTGTCAACAAAAAAAAAGAATCAGTAATTATAGCTAAGCTGATAATTTTTTCCCCATTATTTTGAAATTACACTTCCAGGCCGCTTTGTAGAATAACCCATTTTAATAGATCGCATTTAGCAAATAGACAGGTGACAAGAATACACCATTAAGTGCTTGCAAGAGGTGGTGTGAATTGCTGGGAGGAGATCCCATCAAGGTGTGTAAGTTAGATAGGGCCAAAGCTGACGGGGTGAGAAGGTCTCAACAAAACTAGGCTCCCAAGGAGCACGTATAATAAAATATTGTGAGACCCACCACATGGTCCAGCCTGTAGATGCCGTTGCCCGTGATAGATATCCCGACAGTGGTAGCACACCAACCCTCGAACGACTCCGTCGCGTCGGAGGGACGGCTATGACCGGGCTGGTGTTGTCTTTTTGTTGTGACGCTCCAGCAACGCGGCCGTGCGATAGGACCAGCAAGAGAGAAAAGCCTCGTGGAGAGGGACGCGCGGACGCACCGCCGTGTACACGAAATGAAGGCGGCCAGCGACCTTAGGAAAAAAAACTTTATTGCTTACCGTTTGTAGACGCTAGCAACTGTGACGGTTTCAGCCAATAAAGTTTTTTTCTAAGTCAGCGGCCGAGCTTCATTTGTGGTACACGGCGGGTGGCCATCGCGTTGGTCTCCTCTCCACGAGGCGTTTTCTCACAGATCTGCCATTTCTTTGTTGAATTACATTTTGCTTTGCTTAGATTGTAGGGCAGCCCAGGGGGGATCGAGTAGTTCCAGCTCTGTTTTGAGTTCTACACATTTCCCGACTCAGGAAGGAAAAAATGAGTGAAGCTAAATATTAGGAATCGGTGGATACTCCTGGAAGGGACAAAACAAATTGCCCACTTGTCTACCACATTGCTTTGTAAAGCTAAATTATTTATAGTGATATAAAAATATATTTCCTTGGCATTAGGGTCGTTCCAGCACCATTTTCTACAAACAGCAATGACATTTAGGATTAGGTACATATAAAACGGTCGTGTAATATTGCACCCAGTAATAAAAAATTTTTTTTTTTAATACCGAGTTGTAGTACCGCAATTTATAACCAACTCATTCAAGATTGCAGTAAAATTAACGGGTGCGATATTTTAGAGTAGTCATATTTTAAAAAATAAGGTGAATATTAGCTATATAATTGGTGAGGAATGAATAAATATTTAATTCAATTTGCTTCAGGCGGTAATGTGGTTACCAGTGTCTTTTAAAACACCATATATTGGGGGAGACAGGGCAAGACCTGTCCTGGGTCATACAGATCTCAAAGAGGTCTTTATGGGGGGTTATCACTGTATGGCTACTAAAAGTACCATATGTGTTGAATGGGACTGATAGAATTAGCAAACAAGGCATTTGTGTTTGCCAGAGGAGATGGGGATTATATCTTGTACTCGTCTGAATGTTTATAAACAAGCCACTTTCAAAAGGAAACGTGACAGTCTTGAATGAGCATTGTGCGCTAACAGATGAGGAGAGATACAACAGTAACCACTTAGTTGAGGACTTCTTATAAAAATGAAGATATCAGGTGAGAACGTCTTTCTAAATTATTTAATGTTGATATTTTGTGTAAACGGGTATGTCCCTGTGGAATAGGACGCTACTACTGCTGTGTATACCTGTGTGGCTCGAGGAGGCCTTAAAGCTCCGTCGGGGAGCCGTGGTACATACATATAAAATATCGTGGTGCCATGCCCCCTCACTGGGAGGGATCCCAACGGAAGTGGGAGGAGGCCCGCACAGGGGAAACATCACGGTAAGCACAAGTTGTGAACAGGGACAGGCAGTCTCTGTACTGCAGATATGGATAACTGATACCAATCAATTCAATGTTAGCACGCAGAGGATATAACGTAATCCCCACACCACCATGGACCCCCACACCGGTGTCCACAGATAACCCACCTTGGTCCCGTGGTCAGCGGCGCCATTATGTGCGGACGTACTCGTTGTGGCACGTTGCGTAAGCTACCTGGCCAGTCGGACGGAACCTGGGCGTGTTAAAAGGGTCATTTGCAAAGGAATCCGCCGACCTCCTGCGTTATGTCTGGTTTCCTTCCGGGGAGATTCTCGTCAGGGCGGTCCACCTGGTACAGTTCCGCTCTCTCTCTGCGGGAGGAGGGCTTTGATCCAAGCCTAGATGGGAAGCAGCAGTGTCGCTGTGTCCCTAACTAGCACTGGTAATACGTAAGGGGCGGGTCCCAATCTGGGGCCTTTGTCCTGCAAGCAACACAACCTACTGGGTGGCCTCAGGGCTAAACTGGGAGCCTGGGGGCTGCTGGCCTGGCAGTGAGTCACTGAACTCCTGCACCCTCACCCTCCTCCAAGCTCTCATGGCGCCGACAAATAACGTGATTTTCCAAAAACCCGCAAAAGTATCTAGTCTGAGAGGGAGATACTGTAGCCCTATTGGGCTTCAGGGGTCATGGGGGGGCGCTACTGCGGCTCATGGGACATGTTAGTCACCTGCTTGACCCTCTCGGTGGAGTAGCTGCCCGCACGATCACTGCGCAATTGCAAGCACTCTAGTGGCTGCAGCCTCTAAACCTCCGTACTGGGCCATCGACGCGAAGGACAATATGGCGGCCGCCCTGCATTATCAGGGGCCGCCGCGGAGCTCTCTAGCACAGGAGCGCTTCCTGCTCTTCCACCACCCTCAAAGAAGCAAAACTCGGCGGGTCTGCCGCTTGGCGATGGACACTTGCATAGCTTCGGACACAGGGAGGGTAACGAGGGGGGGTCGCCAGGCAGAGGGGACCCGGCTACATTTGTAATAGTTTTCAAGGAGATGGATTTATTAGGACCAAACTCTCAGTCGTTAGGAGGTGGGCCGGGGTCAGATATCCATTTGATAACTTAAAAATTGTAGGAGCATGCCTGTAAAAAATTAGTCTTGTGTACCTTCAGCAAACTCGTACGCGAATCTGCTGATATGGGCTCACGTGTATTTAGTATTAGAAAATAAGATTATGAGGTTATTTATATATCTAGGCATTTTTAACATATCTTTTTAGAAGCAGGGTTGTTCCTAAAGTCATAAAAAAACCGATCAACTAGCACGATTTACGGCAGGGGTGGGCTAGGTTGTGTGAATAGGGGAAAACAATGTATATAAGTCTTAGCAACGGTTATTTGTAAATCGAGATTCAAATTAGAGGTTGTGTTTTGGGATTCAAAACCGCGAAGTTTTCATCTTTCCTCGGCCAGTGACCTTCTAGGGAAAAACTTATTATTTGAGATATCTGGTAATGTCACTGTATAGTGATTTGTTTTAAATGTTATCCTGTCATTTTAAGAAATTAAGCAACGTGCATGTATTGTATTTTGTGTGTGTTGTATTTATTCTGCCGTAACTAAGCACTGTATTTTTATATATGATAAACCCATCTTTAATAAGTATGCGGTTGGGGTTCTGAATGAACGTGTGCACGTTTTGTAAGAGAGTAGTGAAAATTTTGACATATTTTGCCAAACAGATTTTGGGTGTGTAAAGGCATCTTTTTTCCATAAGAAACAGGGA
Source organism: Ascaphus truei (assembly GCA_036426205.1). NCBI lineage: Eukaryota > Metazoa > Chordata > Amphibia > Anura > Ascaphidae > Ascaphus > Ascaphus truei. Next base: position 35,329 of record WSYH01006173.1, read on the forward strand.
CCCCGAGACTGGCATAGATATATTAATTATACATTTGCATTTCTCGGTTGGTGGCAGTGAAGAGATATGATTGTAATTGAGTAGGGGGGTAAACATTGACTCATTGAACAACTTGCTGAGGAGAAAGGGTGAATGGCTTGAGTAGCCATGTGTACTATGGGGTTATATATGTCACGTGCTCACAAGAGTGTGCTGTGTTCGTGACGAGGCTATATGGGGAGAGATTGAGGGGAGATTATTGTTAATTTAAGGGAACTCTGCGAGGTGAAAAGTGGTACCAGCAAGAGGATTGTTTAACCTTCGTGCCTATGCAGGTCACGTGCTCAAAAGGTGTGCCTACGTGGACAACGCAGCCATTAGTAACATATTTTTACCATTTATTGCGAGCTCATAACAATATTTATCTGGCTTCTGGTAATATCTATATTACAGACTTTATGGTCGAAATTACATTAACCCTTTAATGCCTGTGACTACCAAGGAGGTAACAAACGGCATCAATGGGAATAGTTAATACACAATTGAAACTACACTACCACCTGCCTTGTTACTGTGGGGGCTAAAAAAAAAAAAAGCATGGCAATGCTTTACTAACCACTAAAGCACACCCCTAACCCCTGTTCCAAGGGAAAAATACCACCATTATACCACCCCCCTCCTCCCGACTAATGGCCAATAGCGCTATTATTTCTCCCCCCCACAAATAAATTGGATTGCTTTATGGATTTTTTTTAATGGTTGGGATAGTCCCTTTATGGATTGGTTTCCGGATCGGCCTCAGCCCAGAAGATGAGGATGGCCTTCATCCAGGAGGGATAGTAACTCCATTTTTTTACATTTCACCAGGTATTGCCAATGTGGCCTCTAGTAGACCATAGTGACAATCATGGGTTTATTTTAATAATAAAAATGTTTTTATTATTATTTGCACTTTATTTTTGTTTTTAATACTGTCTTTTGGGGTTGAATGGCGAAAAAACCTATTTATTTATTTAATTTTTTTTACTAGGCAGTTAAATAATAGAGAGTTACCTCTCATTTCAAGTATGTCCTGGTATAGGGTTCAGTAAATGACAAATAATACAATGGTTACAAAATACATAGTTACACTTAAGTGAACGGGTATACATTATATACAATTGGTAATAGGGTGATTGGCCATTAGTCTAGGGGGTAGCCATTAAGGTAGTCAAGGGGAATAGGTGTAGTGTAGATTAATGTAACTTGAGACTACGTAGGGGTTATAGGTACTGTCATTTTTATTCTTATCACCTAGGCCTTGCTTACTTTTAAACCGGGCCTAAACATTAATACATACATGCACCCCCCCCCCCCCCCCCCCCAACACATACGTACAAATAATGTGCAAAATAAATATTATCCAGATATGGATAATATATTATTTGCCCATTATGAAACACCTAAAACATGTATAAAATCAAAACATGAATTTTTAATCTTAAAACACGACATAGCATGTTAAAATAAATCCAGCATCGATTGTAATTAAAAAACAGCCAACCAATCAGCAGCTAAACAATGTATGAAATGTCACACAATTGCATTGAGTGTGTACATGATGCAATTAATCTGTGCATCATATAACACTATGCAAAATACTATGTAACAAAAAATACACTATGAACAATGTCCCTAACCACCAATGCCATCATTGAAAATCAATAGGAAACTAAGCAACATCAAACAATTGATCAATCAAATTATCCATTCCTGAAACAATTACAAACAATACAAATCAATTATACAATTCCTATTCAATTCTAAAGCCAAACCAAGCCAAAAAACACTTCTAATTTAAAGTAACCACCTCATTCTTATCTAAGTACCATAAAGAAGGCATTACAAATAACCTGTAACTAAATACAAATTACATTATCCAAACAATGACAAAATTAAAGCTGATAAATAAAGCTTATAGCCATCATGAAAAGAACAATAACATTAGCAAAAACAATCATTATTATCCTGTATGGTCTATCATACAGATAGATAAACATAACATACAGGGGCAAATATAGAGCATAAAATACAATGCATACATACAAAATTCAATAGAATAACATCCATTCAGTGGCCGTGAAGTATGTATATACATAGGTACATAGCTACATTCAGGGGCATTAAATAGGACTGAAAAAATAAAGACATGAATCAAAAAATCAAAAAAACCTGCTAAAAGTAAAAAATAATACACTTTTCTTTTGTTTACTACCATTAGATGCCCAACTACCGAATCCAAGCGACCCGGAAGCACAGGAACCAATTGTACGATGCGCGGAACACGACCCCCTGCGGCGTGTCCCTTCCTTACTGTTTACTTCTGATCGCCACCCTCTCGCTGCGAGTCAAGATCCTGTGTCTTTAAGGATTTGAAGCAAGCAACGCCATCTTGCTTTCTGGCAAACCCTGCACCTTCCTCCTGACAGGAAAAGTAAGCCTCTCTTTGACTTCCTCTTGCGATTAGTCTTTTGCTACCAGCCCTGGTGCTGCTAGTACTCATCGCATACCTGCCTGGACTCCTTGGGACCTTTACTTATTCCTGTGGATTCCGGAAGACTGGGACAGTCACCTTATACTACTAAGGTTAGTTTACCGTCGGGTAGTGTAGGTACCTGCTAAGTTGGGGTTCACCTTGACGTGGTCGGGAGCGGTTATAAATCCTTGGCCAATGGATTAGACTAAGAACCCTTATGTTATTTAGTTCGCTTGACCTTGCTGTTTTTGGTACCTATGACTTTAAGAGTCTGGACGTTCTCCAAGAAGCAATCCTTCTACTGGATGTTACCTTTGCTCGGATCTATGCATGTTCCTGTACCTTGTTCCTGGTTTCTGTTTCCAGACTCCCGTGCTGAAGCGTTGGCTTCCCACAACCCCGCGTTGGTGCCTGAATGGAACGCGCGCACTCCGCTCTGTCTGTCAGAGGATGCGCGCACTTGCAGCTGGATCACTCGTGTCTCTGAGTAGGCACACACGCACTCCGGACGGTCGTGCATTCTCATGCGCGAGGCGCGGTCAAGTGAGACGTGCGCCGATCCCAGCTGCGCGGCAACTTACTCCCTTCGTATCCCCTGCGGCATCCCCACCTCGCTAATGGGTTCCTTCCTTTCTTCCCTGCGCTTGTGAGGAGAGCACAAGGTGACATTATGCTCGGCCAACAAACGGACCCCAGAGGTGGCCCGCCCCTGTCTCCATGTTCTGCCATGTTTTGTTCATGTTCCTAGGTCCTGAGGCCTGCTGCTAGCTCCATGCAGAGGACCGTTCCTGTACCCTGTAACGTTGGGAGATCCTTAGTCCCCCACTAGTCTAGGGATCGTTCGGAGTCCCGATCCTGAAGGGGGGATACTGTAAGGAATCGGGGAACACGCCCCCTGCGGCGTGCTCCCTCCTACCTGCCGCATCTCAGTTCCGCTTCCTTATAGAGCATGCACGCACCCGCGGTTCCCTACTCGTACCACGGAGCCCGGCACACCCCCGGTCGCGTACACACTTCTCTCACACTGCTGGCGTACACGTGACGGGTGCCGCCCTCAGCTGCGAGTCAACTTCACGCCCCCTGTGGCGTATTCTCTACCATGCCTAGTTTCTCTGATGTCTCTCTGGATGGATGCGCCGTCTCTAGCTGCGAGTCAAGATTCCTGTTGATTCTCTGTGTGGCGGCGCTGCCCTCTTGCCTAGATTCCCTGTTGATCTCGTGTGGCGGGGCGCTGCTCTAGTGGCGAGTCTATTATCCTAGCATCGCTGCCCTTAGTCTCTTGGATCGCTCGGAGTTCGATCCTTAAGAGGGGGGTACTGTAACGACGATGCGCGGAACACGCCCCTGCGGCGTTGTCCCTCCTTACTGTTTACTTCTGATCGCCACCCTTTAGCTGCGAGTCAAGATCCTGTGGTTTAAGGATTCTGAAGCAAGCAAACACCATCTTGCTTTCTGGAACCTGCCCCTATTCCTCCTGACGAAGTAAGCCTCTCTTGACTTTCTCTCTGCTATTAGTCTTTGCTACCAGCCCTGGTGCCTGCTAGTACTATCGCATACTGCTGGACCTCCTTGGGACTTTACTTATTCTGTGGATTCCGAAGACTGGGGACAGTCACTCTTATAATACTAGGTGTAGTTTCCGTCGGGTAGTGTAGGTACTGCTAGTAGGGTTCACCTTGACGTGTGGTAGCAGCTATAATCTTGGCAAAGGATTAGACTAAGAACCCTTATGGTATTTAGTTTTCGCTGCACCTTGCTGTTTTTTGTACTATGCCTTTAAGAAGTCTGGACGTTTCCAAGAAGCAATCCTTCTCTGGATGTTAACCTTGTGCTTGGACTCTATTGCCATGTCCTGTACCTTGTTCCTGGTTTCTGTTTCCAGATCCC
>WSYH01006174.1:0-39704 GCA_036426205.1 Ascaphus truei
CCATCCCCCTGTAATGCCTTCCCACCAGGGTCCCATCCCCCTGTAATGCCTTCCCACCAGGGTCCCTTCCCCCCAGGTCCCTTCTCTCCTCTAACACCTTCCCGCCAGTGTCTACTCCACTCCGTGCAACACACGCGGTTTCAACTTCCTGCCCCAAGCAACATGGCGGCTTCAGGCCCCCAGGGCGGAGCTGCCTCCGTTTCCCCTCCCACCTCATACATCCAACTGCTGATTGGCTCACAAAGTGGGGCGGGGACCCGATTATAAAGGCAAGTATGTACTTTTCAACTTACCTATATTGAAAAAATGAATCACCTTATAATTGTTTTATCCTTTTTAGTCTCTTCCTTTCATTTTTCGATCTCCTTTTGCAGCCTTGTGCTCTCATTTCTACGCTCAACGCATGGATATATTCAGTTTCGCTGCTCACTCCGGCTCAACAGAAAAGGAGGTGCTGGAAGCGCGTTCGCTATAAAACAATAAGGGGTGTGACCTCAAGTGATTAAATAAAATCAAGAGTGCAAGGAAAACTCGTACACATGAGCAGGGCTGCCCGATGTCAAACCGAGCGAACGAGATCAGAAAACTCGTACACATGGGCAGGGCTGCCCGATGTCAAACCGACCGAACGAGATAGGAAAACTGTTTGTAACAAATACGAACCGGCGCCTCAAAAAATGTCCAATAAATGTCCAAATATGCAGATGGTGTAGGGAACCTTGTTGGGAAGTCCAACCTGGCACACCCGGATCGGCTGGATGAATCCACAGAGACGTATCTCAGGACATGTGGGACTAAACACAAGAGAAAGTCATAGTGTATATATACTGCTACAAGAGAACAAACAGAGGAACACACAATACAATACTAACGGGGAACAATAGCGATAGGCAGCACTCTGAGGAAGTAACAGGCTATTTGCAGGGCGCCAAAGGAACAACGGAGGACCTTAATTCCTCCTAAAACAGTAACTAATACAACAAAGTTACTAGAAAGAAAAATGTCATGGGAGCATAAATATAACTGATGAAATCTAGAAGTGTTAAGGTGTCTTCAGAATAAGCAGATTAAACAATGTGCTGATATTAAAACATAAAATGTTTATTTAAAATATACCAAAATAAGCACACACACAAAAAAATTCCATATATGGAAGTAGATTAGATATGGAACCCTGTAACTTGATTAAGATTTATTCTGGAGGCCAGGGTCATGTGTAGTATGATTAGCCCAGATAGGTTCAACTCGTTCCTTTTACAAGCACAACAAGTTCTTTGTCTTTCTTTACTTTATTGAGAAAAAGCATGGATTTACAAAGTCACTTGTGGAAGCTGGTGTTGGGGGAGAATGTTTCTATGGTGAGTGCGCTTGATAGTGGGGAAAGGTGAAAAAAGGATGAGGCCTTGCCAGTAGAGCAAATTACAGGAGGGGTACTCACTCAGCCAGTGTGAAGGTGGAAAAGGAAGTGCCAGTGTATTCTGGGTAGCAAGATAGCCTGGGGGCAGACCCTCTGTAGGCAAGGCAGAGGGGGAGAAGGCAGACTAGCCCATTCTGATAGAAAGGCTGAGGTTGCTGTAGCAACTCACTGGCATAATGCAGAGACAGGGAGCGCAACACTGTGTCTAACACACAGGCACTGTGTGTGTGTACAGAGCAAAATACATGCAGCTGGAAATGAGGAACTGACAAGCAGAAGCTGCAAAGGAAAGGGGGGGGGGGGGGTGAAACAGAAATGTGGTTCTTGTTCCATGATAAGATTAATCAAACCCGCATAATTACATAAAAAATAACAAGACAAATATATCCAGAGTTTGGACTGGGTCTCAAAGTATTTGGTTGGACCCTTTGTGGTGTAGAAACTGGTTGACTCCAGTGATGATTCCAAAGTTGGATTGCAATTTGAGTTGGTATTGAATACAACAAACACCACTTTATATATCAGTCTCTCTGTACCCAGCGGGTTTGTTACGTTAAAGTCCGTGTGTGGTTGTGTGTGCCACATGTGGCTGTGACCTGGTCCTGGGATTGTCTGTGTTTATCCTCTTACACATATTTAAGTACATTCAGTTGGAAGTGTTGGCGTGCTTGCACTAGTAGGTTTGATTTGCTGCGATGGTATAGAATGGTTCTCTGCCGAAAGCTGTAATGATGATTATTGTGCGTTGTTATGCTGCATGCAGGATATTGGTGGGTTATCCTATGCCGGTAACAGTGTATGCGCAGTTCTTCTCACGGACTCCTAACGTATGGCGCAAACCTCCGCTGTTGGATTCGTCCTCCGATTTTGAGTTGGAGTCTGCTTCCCGTGCCTGCAGATCTCACGGCTGCAGTGTCCGTCTGTGCTGGTTACCTTGTCTTTGGCGTTACTACGCCACCTCACAGATCCTCGCAGCGGCCCTCAGCTTTCCCTAGCTTCGCTACTCTCCACTCCCATTCACCTTCACCTGGTTAGTCATATGTGTACTCAGGCCTCACCACCAGGATCCACTCCGATCCGTCACGCGTCTATCTCCGGCACACCAAGCAGGTAGTATGCCTTCTCCTCGGTGATCCGATTTGGCGCCAAACACGGACAAACAGGTGCGTAGGTAAATAATGCAATACGGGTGTTTGCAAGTTGCAGGTGTTCCACCCTACGCTTTCACACAAAAGGTTGGCTTCATCAGGGGTATAATTGCTGCTATGAAAGGCTCCCTTTTATAGTGAACACAGGTGTGTTTCTTGATTGGTAAAATCCTCAATCCAATTCCGCTATGTAAAACTTCTCTTTCTCCCTTTTTTAGCAGTGGCATTATGCTTGAGTCTATTCCCGCCCCTCACATCTAAAACATGCTGCAAAAAAGCATATTTAACAACCTTCAAGCACATATAAATTCACTTGAACTCATCGTAAGTGCTTGGGATCTCTGTCATTAAATTGTACATTATGGATACATGTTTCAGAGATGTGCTAAATGTAATCGTAACTACTTGTGTTAATGCATATTTGTATAACATCAACATACAAACAGATACAAGTTGATATATACACATCTCAGGGATTATTGATGTGTTTTGTATACTAGAACATTATTCTACTGCATCTTTACAGAATAGATCGAAACAGCAAATGTTTATCCTGAAATATCCCAGAACACACCTAGCATTAATTGAGGACCAACATATTGATCGGATGTTTATAGATATTTTCTATTGATACTCTATTGATATATTTAAAATGGAGAACATGACAAAATCTGCTGAAAGACTGTTTAACTTTATATATAGCATTCAGGATTATATGACAGAAACAATCATGTTGGATATTTGTGTCAAAAGTTGTGATGTAAAGGTCACCATATATAGACATATTGACGACAACTTTTAATGATCATTTATATAGTTTACATTTTTGATGGTTCATAAATAGGTATCTTACTGGAGACAAAGGTGTAAATACAATACATAAGATAGAATTAGAGAATTTTGCAGCAATTGCTAACAAGTTTATAGTAATGAGCACTCTACTAGATGAAAGTATATTCGAAGAAAGGACACCAAACCGTACTCAATATCATGTCCCAGAGGGGTCAAAAGTCTTGTGTATAAATCCAATAGGATTCGTGTTTGGAAATTTTCTTAATGAAATCCCCCCCCCCCACCAATTTGGTTTTACCAACTCAATGCCACAAAAGGTAAGATGAGTCCAGTTTGCAGTTGTGTGTCTCCTTATAGTTTTTAGAGACACTGTGTGTCTCTATACCTCTCTATATTGCGGATATGTTCGTTAATACGTACTTTTAGCGTTCTTTTTGTACGACCCACATACGGGGCTCCGCACTCACATGGTGGGAGGTATACGGCACCTTTGCTGTTGCAAGATATACTTTCTTTTATGGTGAATTTCTCCCCCGTAACTTTTGACACATTCACTCATTTTGCTCAGTTGATTTCTACTACAATGGCAGGCTGTGCAGTGCATACATGTGTGAAAACCTGCAGAGACTTTTTCCAACCATGTTTTTGTTCCTTTCAGAAAACATGTATCCATAATGAATAATTTAATGACAAAGATCCCAAGCACTTACGTTGAGTTCAAATAGAATTTATATGTGCTTGAAGGTTGTTAAATATGCTTTTTTGCTGCGTGTTTTAGATGTGAGGGGCGGGAATAGACTCAAGCATAATGCCACTGCTAAAAAAGGGAGAAAGAGAAGTTTTACATAGCGGAATTGGATCGAGGATTTTACCAATCAAGAAACACACCTGTGTTCACTATAAAAGGGAGCCTTTCATAGCAGCAATTATACCCCTGATGAAGCCAACCTTTGGTGAAATGCGTAGGGTGGGACACCTGCAACTTGCAAACACCCGTATTGTATTATTTACCTACGCACCTGTTTGTCCGTATTTGGCGCCAAATCGGATCACCGAGGAGAAGGCATTCTACCTGTTTGGCGTGCCGGAGATAGACGCGTGACGGATCGGAGTGGATCCTGGTGTGAGGCCTGAGTTACCACCATATGACTAACTCAGGTGAATTGGGAGTGGAGGAGTAGCGAAGCATGGAAAGCTGAGCGGCAGCTGCGAGGATCTTTGAGGTGCGAGTACAACGCTAAAGACAAGGTAACCAGCACAGACGGACACTGCAGCCGTGAGAGATCTGCAGGCACGGGAAGCAGACTCCAACTCAAAATCGGAGAGAATCCAACAGCGGAGGTTTGCGCCATTACCGTTAGGAGTCCGTGAGTAAGAACTGCGCATACACTGTTACCGGCATAGATACCCACCAAACTATCCTGCATGCAGCATTAACAACGCCAATAATCAATCATTACAGCTTTCGGCAGAGAACCATTCTATACATCGCAGCAAATCAATACCTTTACTAGTGCAAGCACGCCAACACTTCCAACTGAATGTACAAATATGTGTAAGAGGATAACACACAGACAATCCCAGGCTACCAGGTCACAGCCACATGTGGCACAAACAACCCACACGGACTTTAACGTACAACCCGCTGGGTACAGAGAGACTGATATATAAAGTGGTGTTTGTTGTGTTCAATAGCAACTCAAATTGCAATCCAACTTTGGAATCATCACTGGAGTCAACCAGTTTCTACACCACAACGGGTCCAACCAAATACTTTGAGACCCAGTCCAAACTCTTACACAAAAAGGAAGCGCAAAAGAGAAAAGAACCATCAGTCAAAATTCCAAAACTTTATAAATTGACTCAAAATAACAACAAAAAAATCCCATAAAATACATGATAGAATAAAAAGATCACATTGGATCTGTAGACCCGCACAATCTATGCACAATGGTGAATTCCCAATTCAAAATCCCACATTAACTAAAGCTGAATCAGTTCAGGGTGCGGAAAGATGTTTACTGCTTACATATGAAGGAGAACACACCCAGTGCTAGACCGGTGAGTATCCGCAGCAGGCTGGGCTTCCGTCGTCACGTCCGCTCCCCGCTGCGTGATGACGTCACCTCTACGCGTTTCGCGTTATGTAATTATGCGGGTTTGATTAAGCTTAATCAAGTTACAGGTTTCCATATCTAATCTATTTCCATATATAGAAGGTTTTTTTGTGTGTGTGCTTATTTTGGTATATTTTAAATAAATGGTTTTTGTTTTATTATCAGCACATTGTTTAATCTGCTTATTCTGAAGAAAACTTGGTCACCTAAACACTTCTAGATTTCATTACTAATATATATGCGCCCGAGTGTCTTTTTTCTTTCTAGTTACTTTGTTGTATTAGTTACTGTTTTAGGAGGAATTAGGGTCCTCCGTTGTTCCTTTGGCGCCCTGCAAATAGCCTGTTACTTCCTCAGAGTGCTGCCTATCGCTATTGTTCCCCGTTAGTATTGTATTGTTTGTTCCTCTGTTTGTTCTTTTGTATTTAATCCCGCATCTCCTGAGATACGTCTCTGTGGATTCATCCACCCGGTCCGGGTTGGACTTTCCAACAAGGTTCCCTATACCATTTATCATCACATTTGGACATTTATTGAGGCGCCGGTTCGTATTTGTTACATGCTCACTCCGGCTGCCTTAATACTGTACACCTCTTTTACTGTACACCTCTTTTACTGTACACCTCTTTTACTGTACACCTCTTTTACTGTATCTGTAACATTTGGGTCTTCCGCCGTCTCCACTCATTGTCCTGGGGAGATTCAGACCAGCTCTGTCCTGGATCAGAGGCCATGCGGAGCCCCTAGTGGGAGCTCAGCAGAATACGTCCTCTCTCTAGAAGGCTGAGTCCCCGCTGGCGCTGGGCGCGCTCATGCTTGGAGAGCGCTCCAAGCATGAGCGCCGGGTGTCCTGGCATGTACGCGTGCGGGGGCATTACGGGTAGTTGAGCTCGCTAGAAAGTCATTTTTTGTTTTGTTTACATAAGCGCCGAGCGCGGGTGAGCATGTGTGTTTACATATATCTATATATATAAAGACAAAAAAGGGAAAAAGTATTCCAAAATTAGCACTCGGGTATACTCACTAAATATGTAATAGCACCTATGTATATAAATTGCAAGAGAGGGTACACAATAGACCCTCTCCCCAACAGGACCGGCCCGTCAGCAAAATGCACACATGTAAGTCTGAGAAAAGGAACACAGGTAGAAGCCTCAAAACAATATTGCTAATAATATATGGTGATAATAGAAAAATTAGTGTGCAAAAAGCGCTACTATCACCAAAAATTAAACTAGGAACAATAAATGATTAAATAATACCACAATGGTGCATGAAGTCAAATGGTAAAGTCCTGTGATAGTGTCCAAAAAGCAGCCTAAAAAGTCCACTGGGTGTCTAATGTCCAGTATGAAAAGCAAAACATAAGCAGGCCTCTCTGGCGCTGAGGATTAGAGGAGCACGATGGAGCTAAGATGGTGAATGCTTGGATCTTAGGAATGACGTACCTCAGGAAAAGGAGACACAAATAACATATCCTTTGTGGCACAGCAGGGACACCGTAGTGGAAGTACAGCGTGTGACGTCACCCGGAGCAGCGGAGGGGCAGCCGATTCGGAGGAGCTGGCGCCTTGAAGCTGACACGGTGACGGAGAACACCATCCACAGACGGGAGAAGTCCAATCTGCGTTGTGAGATTGTCCACATGGAGGCCTGAGACCTGGCCACTTGATGTGAGAAGGTTTCCAATTTTTACCCACGGCGGAGGAGGGTGTGACATCGGTCATTTAGATCATCACCCAATGTCATCACCATTGTGAAGTGTGTGTGTGTGTGTGTGTGTGTGTGCTCTCACATGTACAATGTTCACCATGTTTACCTTTTTTACACTATTAAATCCTTTGCTTTTATTCACCTTGCTTATCAGTTTATATCTCAGGATAATGCACTATAGCAGTGTGTATGTTATTTGTGTCTCCTTTTCCTGAGGTACGTCATTCCTAAGATCCAAGCATTTACCATCTTAGCTCCATCGTGCTCCTCTAATCCTCAGCGCCAGAGGTCTGTTCATGTTTTGCTTTTAATAATATATGATGGTAAGCATATAGGTGTTCCTTTCCCAGGCTTACATGTGTGCATCTAGCTGACGGGCCGGTCCTGTTGGGGAGAGGGTCTATTGTGTACCCTGTCTTGCAATTTATATACATAGGTGCTATTACATATTCAGTATTGCTTTCGCTTATGTTTGTTTTTGTTTGATATTTGGTTTATCCTTTATTCATTGTTATAAGGGGTTGTCAGGGAATGTTTTTATTTATGCGATGTTTATAATAATCTTTATTTAGTGAGTATACCCGAGTGCTAAGTTTGGAATACTTTCTCCCTTTTTTGTCTTTATATATTTCTTATTCCAAGCAGCATTAGTGGCTTTTCATTAGACAGCCTGTGTACTAAGTGTGGTACTCTGTATATAGCACAGTCTGTAGCAGGCAATCTCTTTTTGTGTTTCCATATATCTATATATGTAAGTAACCGCGGCAAGCGCCACCCGCTCAGCGCTCGCGGGGACTCTGCCTAAGGGTGACCTCCTGGCTGCAGAGTATCAGGGACAGGCTCAGGCAGAGAACCACAGATAAATGATCACAAAAAGCCCCTAATCGCTGCACTCAAGGTAGGTCACACTAGGAGTGGTAATGTAGACACATTGAAAGCTAGAAATAGCCTAACCCATAGGTAGGATTGACCGCTAAGGTCACACAAGAGTGCACAAATATAATAACGTTTTATTAAACCATTAAAACCTGACAAAAAAACACTTATAAAATAAATGAATAAAATCCCGATGCGCTGGGTGGAGGCAGTTGTGCAGCACCTATATCCTATAGTACCCACATGGCATAACCATCTAATGTAATGTAATGATCCAAGCAGCCACACATGTACAGAGGGCTGTGCACACGGTGAGTCACAGTGAGGAGCCTGCGGCAGGTATAAACAGCCAGAACACGTGTACAGAGGGCTGTGCACACGGTGAGTCACAGTGAAGAGACTGCGGCAGGTATAAGCAGCCAGAACACGTGTACAGAGGGCTGTGCACACGGTGAGAGCCTGCGGCAGGTATAAACAGCCAGAACACGTGACAGAGGCTGGCACACGGTGAGTCACAGTGAAGAGACTGCGGCAGGTATAAGCAGCCAGAACACGTGTACAGAGGGCTGTGCACACGGTGAGTCACAGTGAGGAGCGAGTACACCGCTGATGCCCTGGAAAGATATCCGGAACGGACACTGCCTGCCTCCAACACCACAGCGTGACCGTCAACGTCATGACGTCACCCCAAGTGCTACCACCACACGAAGAGGATTTTAATAAACTTTCTATTGAAGATATTTCATTGTTTATATTGTTATATTTTGGATGTAGTAAAGTTTTGTTATTTTCCTGATTTTAAATAGCTGCTCTGTTCTGATCGCCAACCAGATATCATCTGAAGGACCATTTGAGTCTGAACTATCATCTCATGTATAGAGGGCAGTTATTGGGGTACTTTGGATCCCTTCGGATCAATTTTGTGCAATTTATTACTCCTTATGCACCTTGCATTTCATTTAGGTTTAATTACAATTAGGATATTAATAGGCGAGCGGTGTATTTTATTTTCATTATATACTAGCTGAGAGACCCGGCGTTGCCCGTGAGTTAAATTTCCCCGCTAGGGGGGGGGGGGGGGGGGGGATGGCCATTACGGAGGGGGGGGAACAGCCATGCAGGAGGGGGGGGGGAGCGGCCAGTGACAGACGATGGCGGGTGCATTGGACGTAGGGGGGGGGGCAGTTGTCAGGAAGGGGGGGCCGTGGGAGGAGGGGTGAGGGGGGAAGGTGGAACAGAAAAGTGGGGGGTGCAGTTGAGTCAGGGGGGGGGGGCTCAGTGGACACGGGGGGGCAGTGGACAGCAGGGGGAGGTGGGCAGTGGACAGACACGGCCCTGGCCCCCGTCATTGGCCGGTGTCTTTAAATTTCCGCTCCCCTCCTCCCTCCCCACTGTCTGTTTCTCCAGCTCCCCCCTCATGCGCTAGCGTCGCCATCCTACCAGTGTCCACACACACACACTCACGACCAGCACACACATCACCAGGCACACACATACTCCACACTCTCCCATACACACAGTGGACAGGAGGGGGTGGCGTGTGGGAAGAGTGGAACTTCCAGCGATCGAACATGGCGGCTCCCCACCTCTGGGTGCGGCGGGCGCAAGGGTCTTTAGTGTGATTGTGGTTGTGGGGTGATGGGAGAAGAGGACCGTTCTTGTTGTGTTGTCTCCCTGCCGACGGGGAAGAGTGTGGTAGTTGGTGATGTCAAGCCACCAATCTGATTTGCCAGAGGCTAGGACCAATCAGATTCACCGCAGCTAGTACCAAACCTTCGATTTACTATATTAATGATAAATAGACTGATAAAACCCAGCTTTGCCGTGTTGCTGGGTGCGTGGGGGCTGGTGGGCGGAGGGCGAGGGAAAAAAAGGGCAGGGGAGGGGTGTGAGGGCAGGGCCGGAGGGGGTGAAGGCAGGGCGTAGGTGGTGAAGGGCAAGGGCCGGAGGGGGGTAAGGGGGTCGCGTGAGGGGTGAAGAGCAGGCCGACGCGGGGTCCTCATGGCAGCATTGGGGTTGGTTCGTTGAGGTGTTCTCTTTCCCGTTGGCCGGAGTTTTGCGAAGGTTCAACTTGCCGTAGTTTGTTTGTGGGGTTGCGAAAGTGTCAGTGCGTTTATTTGGTGTCTTTTTCCCTACTTTCAGGTCGTGTTGGTGGCGACGGGCATTTCTTTTTTTGTCGGAACTTGCCCGGACTTTTTTTTGTGTGTTTCTCCGGTTACCTTCCGTTTTTGGTTTGTTTCCACTGTTGTTGGGGGCCCCCCCCCAAGGAGGGTTGGGGCGAATTTCAGTGAGGTGGGGGCTAAGGGCATGGTAGGGTGGGGGCTAATGGGCAGGGATTGTGGAGTGGGGGCAAGGGCAGGGATGAGCATAGGGCAAAGGCAGTGAGAGGCGGGGTGGGGGCGGGCAGTGGTGCGAGGGAGGGTGGGGGCCGAAGGTCAGGGAGGGGTGGTGGGTGCAATGGGCATGGGAGGTGGGGAGGGGGTGAGAAGGGGGCAGGGAGGTGGTGGATGGGCGAGTAGGCGTAGGTTGGATGGGGCGGAGGGCAGGTTGAAGGCAAGGGAGGGGGTGAAGGCAGGCCGGGTGGGGTAATGCAGGGCGCAGTAGTGGGTGAGGCCGGGCCGGGGGGAGAATGGCATGTGCCGGCATGCTGGGGTGATTTAAGAGTGCCAGGGCCGCGAGGGGTGAAGAGGCCGGCCGTGGTGAAGGGCGGTCCGGGGTGAAGGGCCCGTGTGCAGGCCCCGGCCCGGGGGGGGGGGGGGTGGAAGGCCGGGGAATGGGTGAAAGATCCCTTCCCCGTGTGGTTACTTACCTCGCACCGGCGCTCGCGTCCTCCTGCCTCGGGTTCCTCGGCGGTCTCCGTTCCTCCCCCGGCGGGCGAGCTGAATTCTCAGTCGGAGGTGTTGTGGGCCGCCGCCCTACGTCTCCCGACTGAAATAGCCAGAGATAAGCAGCGCTCCCGTGATGGTTAGCTGGGGGTCGCGGCCCTGCTAGCCTGAATTTGAAGCGGCGAGAGCGTGGCTCTTGTGGGGGGGGAGCATTCTGTGGGAACCCCCCCCGTTAGTAGGCACCCCGGGAGAGAGTGTGATGCAACAAACATACGTGGAAGCGTGTGATTGTTTGTGAGGTCGCAATCTACTACATCTCCGGCCCCCTCATCAATGGGGTCAGCACGCGCCCCAAAGTACCTAAGGGCCCTTGGGCACCCACCAACCCATTCGTCCACAAGTCAATCCCCCCACCCACTGTGTGGTAACGCCCTGCCCCACTGGTGTGAAGGTGGATTTTTTGGGGCGCACTTAGTTTGGTACTGCACCGTGTCCCACACCCGGACGGCGAGATTACGAGGGATTGGATCCAAGGATCCGTTGCTGCACCACCCGCAAAGAGCCTCCCCTCCACACTACGGTGTTGTGGGTCCCCAGGGATGGTTACCACTGTTGATAGTCTCCTGCATAGATGGTGTCTTGTCCCCAGAACCACCGGAGGCCAGAAGCAGCCGCGTCCTGGCTGTGTCCCTCACTATTATGCTACAGGGGCAGTGTCCCTATCTATGGCCTGTCCTTGCAACAACCACAACGCAGAGGAGTCGGGCCTAACGGTGGTATCGGCCTAGTGCAGGGAGCCACAACCCCTGCACAAATCCTACCCTTCCTTGTCCTGCTTCTTGATTGGCATGGTCTCATCCGCGCGAATAGTATCAATCTTGGAGCGGGGGAATCCTGGTCCTAGTGGCTCTGCTGCAGCATGTGGTGCCTTGCCCCATATTGCATTAATGGGCTTGTAGTCCTACTGACTCTCTATCAAATGCCCGTCATCGTGCGTCTATTCGGCGCATGTGAACATCGCATCCAAGATGGCGGCGCCCTGCAGTGAGCTGCCGGGGACCTCCGGCGAAAGCAATCACCCGCCGCAACTGTTTCAGCCCCTCTCTCTCCGCGCTACCTGTTTTTCGCCGTTTTTTCACTCGCTCTCCCCCAGGTCGCCTGCACGAGATCCTTGATTGGAGCTGGCCTAGCCTGCCCTCCTACTGCCATCACTCTCCGCGCTGTACAAGTCAGACTTAACAGTCTACACTTCCTCCTGCTGGAACACGCGTAACAACCAAACCGAAAAGAATTATATAATAAAATGCAGTGTCAAGGTCACAACTTAACACATTGCAATGCTTTATCATAGATTGTACATTTGTGTAAACATCACAATAATGGAGTGTATTTTACTCCAAGACACTGCTGCGCCTCATAGTGTGCGTGCCCCATTGCATTGCAGCCATCCGCGTGAGAGGATGCCTAATTCTTAGCTCCGCCGGAGCTGTTCTTTCACTACTACTCCCTCGGGGCGCAGTAGGTATAGTCCTGAGGCTCCAGCCTCTCCCATTGAGGGTATAAAATGTTTCTTCTGAATCGGCTGTTGGTATGAAGCATGGGCTTCTGGGGTTCAGGGTTGGCCTTATTGGAGCTACCCTAGGGGGGTTGTTTGTCGGGGGCCTTTACCCGTATGCTAGCTCCTCAGGAGGTGCACCGTATTTTGGGGATCACTCTTTGAAGGGTACCTCATCGGTCCTCACTGTCTATTTGATGTTTCTTGTACAGTCTCTTGGCTACTTTGGATTGTTTCCGGCTCACTTCCTGTGTGGGACAGTATCTCTGGTTCATCGTCTTCCACTGCAGTGTTTATTGGTGTCATACCCTTACCTGGCCATCCTGTCTTTTATATGGTAGACCGGGAGGCCCGGCATCTGCTGGGACTCGACCTCTCAACACACGTCCACGCCAACGGCGTCTAGTTTATTGTGTTTCCGGAATTCCGAGGTTGTGGAAAGCACGGCATATCTCCAGGGCGCGATTTCCCGGTGTCTGACCTTATGACCATCGCCTCTTGTGGTGGCTTGAGTTGGGCAGCGACTTTTCGGCTTGCTGGTACCTGTTGCAGGCATTCTTGAGCCTTTGCACGTATTTGAAGTGTGTATCCCTCTGTTGACACACGCCCCCGTACCTCCCATGCAACCGGCTTCTCGCCCAAACATAGGAAGTAGGGGAGAATCCCTTGGACTCGTGTCAGGTACAGTTTACGCATGTGCCAAGCTTCCACATTCGCCTCCCTCGTCGTCTTCTGAGCGCCTTGCAACATACCGAGCATGTCCAGCAACGTCCTGTTGAATCGCTCCGGTAGTGCATCTCCTCCTGGGTGATAAGGAGTTGTCCCTGACTTGGTTATGCCCATTAATTTAAGCAGTTCCCTGTAGTTGGCTTTAAAAGTCTCAGCCCTGATCTGTGTAGCTAATTTTGGAGGCCGTAATGCGAAGTACCCTCTCCCAATATTTTGGCCACCGTAATGGCCCTCTGATCTTATTTGGAAGGCTTGGGCATACCGGTTGTAGTGATCTGTGACAACCAGCACATACCTAACCCTCGGCTGTCAGGTTCAATACTAGAAAGTCCATGCTATCTAAGTCATGGGGCCCGAGCTCTCAGTTGAGCCATTGGTGGCGGCTCAGTAGGGAGAGTTTTGCGCTGGATGCATCGTGAGCATCGCGGCAGTGCTGTTCTAACTGCTTCTCTCATACGTGGCCAGAAGAACCAGTCGCGCAACAGTCCTGCAAAGTCTTTTTCTCTTCTACGCCGATGTGGCCATGGTTCGTGTGCAGAGCTTTCAGAACCATATGTTTAGGTTCCTGTGCAACCCGTTGCTTCTATCCGGTGATTGTGTGCTACAACCACCGATAGAGGAGACTGTTTATCGATCTTAAATTGTATCTGCTTCTCTCATGAGTATTTATTTTAAAATGTTTTACCAGGAGTATACATTGAGAGTTACCATCTCGTTTTCAAGTATGTCCCGGTGCACATAGTTAAGACACTCATACATGGTTAACAAATACATTACATAAATGAACAGGTATAGATTTATAACAAGACTTGCATGAACAGTTAAAGAAATATATATATGGGTGTATGAAACAGTACAGACCAATAAAATGTTGACGCCTTAGATTTTGAAAGAACTTAAACTTGTGGTGATGTGAAGTCTCTGGTAGGTTGTTCCAGATTTGGGGTGCACGGTAAGAGAGGAGGAACGGCCGATACTTTGTTTGATCCTTGGACCATGACATCTTTTTTGGAGTCTGATCTCAGGTGATAGGTCTGCTGATTGTTAGGTGGAGGAGCTTGTTTCGGTAGCTGGGTAGCTTTGCCCATAAAGAATTTAAAGTCAGACAGAAAGGTGAACTTTGCCCCAGACTGATATGATGACCATCTAGTTCTTTTCATTTCGCAGTGATTTTGTTTTTGTAGTTGCATGGAGAACAAAACACAAATTGAATTGGAAGAGGGTGTCAAGTTTGCCAAGGTAGTTTGAGGTGGCTGAGCCATACTACTCATGTCTTCCATAGTCAATAATTGGCATTAGCATCTGCTGTGCGATACGCTTTCTGACAAGCATGACTTAGGGAGATTTGTTCCTGTAAAGTGGCCTAGTTTGGCATATCTTGGTTGTCAGGGTATCAATGTGCATCCCGAATTGTTACGTGGAGTCAAAACCATAAACCCAGTATTCAAACTCAGTGCCAGGGGTAGGGTGTGTGTTAGCGTTGGTTCTAATCTGATTCATTCGCTGAAGCTTTAAAAATGTAGTCTTGGTCCCAATACCATTGTTATCAGTCTTGTCGTGTTTAAAAACAGTTTGTTTGGGAATCCAGTTTTCGAGTCTCAAAAGCTCAGACTGATATTGTGTTGAAGGTCAGAGATGCTTGGCTGTGTGCATTAGGATTGTATCACTCAATCATGTTATTGAGCTCCTTACAGCTGTGGAAATCATTAATGAACACTGAGAAGAGTAGGGGCCCAGAACATAGCCTTGCGGGACCCACAGGTGATATCCAGGGGGTTGGTTAGAGCCTGATGTGCACTGTTGGGATCTACCTGAAGTAGGACTGAAACCATTTAAATGCATCTGCCCTTTCCGAGCTCTGGAGTTTGTTAAGCAGGATGCAGACCTCAACTTGTATCAAAAGGCCTGTTGCAAATCTAGGAAAACTGCAACCAGTCAGTTTGACCGCCGTTCCTCCACACTGGATTCATTGCAAAACTTTAGCGAGGTAGTTACGGTGGATGTTTGAGAACTAACAGCCCAATTGGAATTGGCTAGGCGATTTGTCTTGGTATATAATCGCTTAATTGGGAGTGGACACTATTTTTCCCTACTTTGGATAGAATTGGGAGAATGAGATTGTGCCTGTATGTTTGAGACAGTGTTTTTTTGTTCCCCACCTTATTGAAGATTAGGATTGTCCCAAAGATCCAAGCATTTAACCATCTTAGCTCCATCGTGCTCCTCTAATCCTCAGCGCCAGAGGATAGAGTTTGATGACTATGGAGCAACTTGTGGTTAGCAATGGCTGGGGCCACCAAGTTGTAGGAACCAGATTGTAGTAGAAGTCAGGTCCACATTGGCTTGCTTAGTTTTAGTTTGAGGAGCGCTTGTGTCAATCCTCCCTTCATATCGGGCCAAATTGAAGAATTGTGGGCAGTGTTGGGAGGTGTGGGGCTATGTCGGTAACTCCCCCAGGATGAATCGGTTTGGGGTTTGGTTGCGTTTCGCTACATAAGTTGTGCACCACCCACAAAGTAATCAGTTGAATGCATTTTGCAATCGTCATGGGGTTTGTTCATAGTAATATCCCTCCCTTAGTGATAATTACTTGGTTGTGTTGTTGATGTGTTAGAAGGCTGAGAAATATTGTGATAACCTTCCAGAAGTTAAGCTGGTTGATGTATTTTGGTGGAATTGTCAGAGTAATGTTTGCTTTTGCGTGCCTGTTTTGCCTTGTCACATGTTCCGCAGTGCTCTGTAGGTGATTTGAGATCCTTTGTATCCCAGTTCCTTTGTACTTTTCCACAAGGTATCTCCTGAGCGGTGAGTGCAATAAGTGTCTTTATAAACACCCGGAAGGCGGGCCCCCCATCACACCTTTCTCTTGCGTAGTGGGCATTGGTATCGCAAGTTGTAAGAACTCGGATTGATAGAGTCCGACGCAGAATCAGGGTCGGGATAAATCGCTTCTGTGCCATTGGGCCCTTGGTAGGTCATCCGAACTGTTTGCGTTTAAAGTTTTTAATATGTTCTACAGGTAGACTTGGGCTGATGGGTTTTATTTTTCCTTACACATACCATATTGCTGGTCACCTGAAAATCATCAGTAATGATGCTAGAGTGATTGTATTCTGCTAGGGGTTTAGTAAGAGTCCAGCTAGCAAAGGAATGGGGTTATGCGATTTCAGGTTTGTCCGTGTGGAGTGTTGGAAATAGTTGTGATAGGTAAGTGGACTTGAGTTTGTATCTGGATTTTGTGGTGTTTAGGTCACCATGAGGTCCAATTGAAGTTGAAATCCCCAAAACAGCAGCTCACTCTTCTCATTCATAGAGGAAGATGGCAAGAAACTGGTGTTTATCAAGTCAGGGATTGGTAGAGGGGCGGTATAAATGCCAATAGCACAGATGGGCTTAGAAAAGGGGAGGCAGATTTTGCCAACGAATTTCAAAATAGGTGGGCTTGGGGCAATTTAACAGTGTAATTGTATGGTGTCTGCAATATAAAATAACAACCCCTCCTCCTCTCTTTGTACCTATCTCTCCAAAATGGATATCCCTGAATGGCGATATTGCACAGGGTTTAGGGGTTAGCATAGTTTTCTTAAGAATGATGCTTTGGTTTATGGCATGCCATGCCTTAGTTTCGTCCAGTTTGGTGCACAGGCTCCTGGATATTTATAGTGGGCGACGATCGCCTTTGTGGATTTAAAGGTTGGAATTTCTCAGGGCATGGGACAGAGTTGAAATGGGAAGGACATGGGTGTAGTTTCATATCACCAGCTGACAGAAGTAATTATGAGTAAAATTGGTTCGTTGTTTCATGTGTAAAGTTGTTTGGTGTTGCCATTAGAGTGAGTCAGTGGCATGGGTCGCTGTTTTAAGTTCTCCACCACCATAAGCAGAAAGTGCACAGGCTTTTGAGTAGTACCATCAGGTGTATGGTGTGTTGGGTGTGGCCAGGTGGATGATTTGTCTGAATGAGTGGATAACATCTCCATGACGGCCCAGGAGAATAAAAAAGTAAGATCATCAGGTTCATTATCAGAGGTAGGCAGTGCTCATGGAGCTGTTTGTGAGCAGTGATGTGTGCAGACTAAACAGCAGGGGTGTGACCTGTTCCTTGTCAATGTTTTGCTGCATGCAATGCCTGGAGTCATTAGGGGTTCTCATGGGCTGAGTGGCGTTGTGGGGGTATTTTGTGCAGTCGTTTTGGGAGAGGCTGCAGTGAAAGTTGTAAGGGGTAGGGGTGTTTAAATATGCAGCTGAACAGGGTCAGTCAATTGGTCATAAAGCTCCCGTTTTTTTGCCTTGAGTAAGAGAGTTTGTGCAGAAAGGATGCGTCCCCAGTCCCTTAGTCAAACTATAGTCTACTATATAGTGTCACTTAAACTGATCACTTTAAAAATGCATCACTCTTAAAAATGGCCAATGTCGACCCTGCCATGCGAGCACGTTTCAGTATCTCAGGACTTGTTTTTCTGAATGGCCTGTCGATAATCATGGCTACTGTAATCCCGTATCTGATATTGTATCATAACTCCTATTCCTTCCAATCCTGATTTGTCATGATGATATTCATCACCTTGGGTCACAGTACGCGTGTGGAGGCTTTGATTGGCATCCTAAAGAACATGACCCCATTCAGAGAGCCACTTCATTGCCCACAATAGCTCCTGTGTTGCACATAGCGCGCTCCCCTGGTCCAGGTATCTCCTCCATGTAGATCTCTGGAAGTGTGCTCAGACTCCAGGACTTCGGGATAGGGCATCCTCCCATATTCAGAGTGGGCCTGGTTTATATTTTAGGGTGAATTGTAAGATTCGAATAAGATCACCCAGCCGTCGGTGACCGGTAGCATCCAACTTGGCGGCATGTCAATCCTGTATGTTAGTGGTTGTTTGCGTCCTCACTTCCGAAGTTACTCCATAGAAGTAATCATGGCATTATCCACGATTGCCCACTTGATAGCGAGAAACTACTTGTCCAACTTAAATTCTGCTCGCTGAGAGTCAGTCTGCGGCTAAGTAGGCTGCTTGTCAGAGCCCTCGGGTTGTTTCTGGTGTACGACTGCACCTAAGCTGTTTAGGACTCGTGTTACCGTAGGACTTAAGGCCTGTTTCCGTCAGCATAAGCAAGAACAGGTTCCTTTATTAATAATAACCTCTTCTTTCATGTCCCAGAAGGCCCCTCGTCGGTTGTCCATTTATCATCGAGGGTGCTGGGCAAGGTGCCTTTTCGCCCTTTGTCCTCCTCGGGGTCATAATTTGAGAGATTGTTGAAGGGCTTGGCTTGCTTGAAATACCCTTCCACAAAGCGGCGATAGTACCCCAGAAACCGAGTAAAGCGACTCATACACGTTCCCCTGTCCCCGGTCTCGCCAATCCACCACAGCTTCACTTTTGCCGGATCAGTGTTGTATCCCTCAGCGGACACAATTTCCCACCTAGTCCCCGAGGTGTGGCAGAACCGGCACTTCACGGGACAGTTTTCAGGCCCGTTCTCGACAAAAGCGTTTCCAGTAGCCGTTCTGTTCCTCCAAGGGCTTACCAAGACGATGATATTGTCCATGTAGACCAAAGCATTCCCGGGGTTCTGTCACTGATGGTCTTCTCCATAGGCGCTTAAGGTCCGTGTTCTCTCCACAATGCCTTGGGGTCATATGCGTAACATGATAGACGCCCAGGGGACAGACGAAAGCAGCTCTCCGGTCTTCTGCACTACGTACTTGGTAGTACCGAACTTCAGTCCAGATACTGAACACTGCTCCCATCCTTAGTGTGTTGAGGATCTCTCTCTTCAATGCGAGCGAGAGTGTATTGTCTGGTATCGTACTATTTTTCAGTGGTCCGTTAGTGACACACAATCTGATGACCCATTCTTCTTCCTCACCACCACCGAAGGGCGAGTCATAGGGACTCTTGGATTCGTCACAATCCCCGCTGTCTCCCTCTGTAAGAACATCCTTACATTGTCCACCCCTAGGTGTCATGCGATGCAGAACATTCGTGGAAATGGATGGCGTCACTGAGCAGATAGTGTGTTTGCGCGCTTCGATGGACCCCATCATCTCACCTTTGAGAACACAGCTCAGCATTCTTCCATCGTTCCGTAGTCTTTTTTTTCATTCGTTTGGCAGGGTTGAATTCTCCCGAATTGAAAGGCAGCTCAGCTGGATGGTCGGCACCACGCATTCTCCATTAGGCATAGTCTCCACGTGGACAGGGTATATTCTCCTAATTTCACCCTTGATCGAAGGCCAAGGGGGTCAGTGAGATTTTTTGGACAACAACGTTAATTCGATTAGGAACTTGGACGTCCATTCCCCTAACTTCTGTATCAGCTTGTAGCCTCGCTGAGCATTTTCTTCCGGCGTACTTTTCAGAGAGAAAGAGGTGACTGGCCTCTTCTCTGTCGGTAGTCATCCCCATTTTGCCCTGCTCTTCATACTCCACTGGGTGAATCTCCCTTAGTCCCTGCGCTCCTGTTGGAGAGTCGCCCATGACGGTCTAGGCAGATATCTTGCAACACAACCTCCATAGGATAGGGAATGGATTTTTTATGCTATCCCAAGGCATTTTCGCCGTCTTCTTGTAGATTAGGCCCTGAGATTGCCTCGCACTGTTTCGTGGTTGGTTCCCAGATAACCAGGTACTTGGGCTGCTTCTTGGGGTTCGGGGCATCTATTGCCTCCACCTCCTAAGGTTAGATTTGCCTTTGTTCAACTGATATCTCCAGCCGAACCTTCACTTCCCATCAATGGGGTCTCCTCATTACTTTAAGCCCTCACTTTCATGTACTGCCGCCGACGTAAGGGACGGTGTTTGTAGGTGTGGGGGTTATGAACCCCCCTCATTACACGAATGATCACTTAACCAGTGCCAAACAACGCTGAGGAATAGACCCTTCCTCAACGACGCATATGATATGCTCTGGTCCAACCCGAATGTCAGCATCCAATGTGGAGTTCCATCATTGGGCTTGGCTCGGGAGGGGTTTCGGAGTGTTTCTGGTTTCTTCTGGCAGTTTTAGCTTTGCAGATCATGATTGGTAAGATTCGCCTAACAGTTTTTTTTCTCCCCTTCTTTCTTCTTCTGAACTTCATTGGCAGTGTCGCGGCTGGCCCCGCTGTGCAACGGTTTAGTGGCTTTCGCCTGCTGTGTATGTGAAGAGCTAATCTTCCTAGGATTAGCACGTTGAAATTTGTTGGTTGCTGCCTCTGGGGAGTATGGTCTCAGTCTTCTCTTTGACCCCCCGACTGGTCTCCTGAAAGCTTCCCGAACGGCTGCCCCTTTAATCTCTTTTGAGGTGGTCCCTATACTTCTTTAGACTGAAGTTGGGCGGTGCCCTTGTATACTTTATTTGGTTTAGGAGTCTCAAGACGTAGGTACCAATGCAGAGCCACACCGCAGCTTTTGCAATAGGGTGTGTTGGACATGACCCCCCTCATAAATTTTTTTTGGCGACAAAATTCATCTACAATAGACAGCAGGATAGGTTGCGGTGATAGCGGCCTCATACCCAAATGTATATGGTTGATTACGGCGGAGAGCTCCTCACCATTCTTCTGGTGTAGAGCATAGTATTGGCCCGAGCTCACTCTCATCGTCCTCCCGGTTTGTAGGCCATCGTTTGAACTCGAAACGCGCTTCAGTCTAGGACTCATGTCAGTCAGCCACTGGGTAGTTCTTGCAAGTGATATTCAGCTCACATCTCAGGCTTAAAAGTCGTCTGCGGCCTCCAAAAACTACAACTCAGAGCTTCTACTTACTCACTGCTTTGTACTCTCCCAGTCTCAAGGTGGGTGGAGGTTTTAAAACTGATATCAATAGTATGCGAATAAGGGCCTTCAGGAGGGCGTAAACATGCTCTGGTCAAGCGCCAAGAGTTCTTTTTGATGTTTTTCCCCCCCCAAATATCAAATCGTCCTCTCTTGGTCCTAGAAATTCATGCCTCAACCACATTCCTTCTTCTCAAGGGTTTTCTTATTGGATAGTTGGAAGAATCTCAAACCTTTCATTGTTCATGCGTTTTGCTGTGAATCAGAGGGTTTTCTGGTCTGTATTTTCCTGGCAGTCTGGAGCCCCTCAGCACTGACACTTGTTCCGTCTATCATGTGATGCAGGCCTTGGTAGAGCCGATTTACCTGTCTCAGTGAGATTCTTCCCCTCTGGCAATCTGATTCCTCTCCCCTGCAGCCTGTGTGTCTCACAGCATCCTGCTGAAATTGTTCCAGGCTATCAGTGCTGGTTTTCAGGTACCGTGTGGTCCTGTGTTTCAACTCGGGGAGTTAACCCTTCTGCTCATTTTACCTCCATTGCCTCTCATCGTTTATAAGCAATGGGCTGAGTGAGAAAGAAGTTCCTCAGGTTCTCTGCTTCTGCCTCCGCTGCTGTCGCAATGTACCTGTGGGTTTTTCCCTCCAGACTGCTCCTGCTGCAATCACACCAACCTCGCCCCTCATGTGGGGCAGTCGATCATTCCTCATTTTCCATGAGTAGAGGGATCTCACCTCTCCTCACATACAGCCTCGCTTGTTTGACGCTTTGCTATAAAGCTGTCGCCGGCTCGCGCTTTTGGCTGCGCTCCGCTGCCTAGCGCACCTCAGCACCATCCACACTCTCCTGGGTCTGAGGCACGCGAGCCCCGTGATAGCTCACAACCAACAACCTCTCTCTGCAAGGGGGACCCCACTGCAGCGTATATCAGGACGGATCACCAGTCCTTGTTTATGGTAATTAGGGGACCCCTGACCTGCAGAGTATCAGGGACGGTATCAAACAGTCCTGGGTGTATATGTAATGTAGGGTGACCCCTGACTGCAGAGTACAGGGACAGGATCACCCATTCTGGTGTAATATATAATTGTAGGGACCCCTGTCAGTGGACAGGAGGGGGGGGGCAGTGGACAGGAAGGGGGGGCAGTGGACAGGAGGGGGGGCAGTGGACAGGAGGGGGGGGGCAGTGGACAGGAGGGGGGGGGCAGTGGACACGAGGGGGGCAGTGGACAGGAGGGGGAGGGGGCAGTGGACAGGACAGGCACCCGGCATTGGCCGGGCTTAAAATGTCCAGCTCCCTCCTCTCCCCCTGTCTGTTTCTCCGGTCCCCCCTCATGCGCAGCTCCGGTCCCCATCCTACAGTGTCACACACACACACACACACTGACACACACACAGTCACACACATACTCACACTCTCCCATACACACACAGTGGACAGGAGGGGGGTGGTTAGGGAGAGTGGAACGTCCAGCGATCCGAACAGGCGGCTCCCCACCTCCTGCAGGTGCAGGGCGGCGCACGTGAGGGTGATTGTGATGGGGGTGGGGTGGGGAAGAGGACACGTGTGTGTGTGTCTCGCCGACGGGGAAGAGTGTGGCAGTTGGGTGATGTCAGAGCCACCAATCTGATTTGCCAGAGGCTGAGGACCAATCAGATTCACCGCAGCTAGTACCAACCTTTCGATTTTATATATTAAGATAAACTAGCTGATAAACCCGGCGTTGCCCGTGATTGCTGGGGCGGGTGGCGTTGAAAGGGGCGGGAA
This sequence comes from Ascaphus truei, assembly GCA_036426205.1. Lineage (NCBI taxonomy): Eukaryota > Metazoa > Chordata > Amphibia > Anura > Ascaphidae > Ascaphus > Ascaphus truei. Next base: position 22,698 of record WSYH01006174.1, read on the forward strand.
GCGGCAGGGAGGGGGGTGAAGGCAGGCCGGAGGTTGTGAGGGCGGGCCGAGGGGGTGAAGGTCGGTGCCACGGAGGGGGAGGGCACGGGCCTGGGGGGAAAGGGCAGTCCGGAGGGGCTAAGGGCAGGGGCGTGGCGAGGGGGCAAGGGCAGGTCCCGCGCTGAGGGGCGAGAGGGCACGCCGAGGTGGGTGGTGCGAAAGGCAGTGATGGTGGGTCGGTGTCGAAGGGCAGGAGGGTGGTGGGGCGAGGGCAAGGGAGGGTGGGCGTCGAAGGCAGGGGAGGGTGGTGGTTGGGGGCGAAGCAGAGGACGGTGGGGGTGGGGGGAGGGCAGGGAGGGTGGGCAAGGGCAGGGAGGGGTGGGGAAGGGCAGGTAGGGGGGGCCTAAGGCAGGGAGAGGTGGGAGTGGTGGCAAGGCAGGGAGAGCAAGGGCAAAGGCGGCTGAGGGCGGGGTGTGGGCGGAGGCAGGGAGGGTGGGGGGCGAAGGCAGGGTAGGGTGGGGGCGAAAGGGCCAGGAGAGGTGGGGATGGGGGTGACAGGAGGGGGGCAAGGGAGGGATGGGGAGTGGGCGAAGGCAGGTAGGGCTTGACGGCATGGGGCGAAGGGCAGGGCGGATGGTGAAGGGCAGGGCAGGGGGTGAGGGTCAGGCCGGAGGGGGTGGGCAGGGGCATAGTGGGTGCCGGGCAGGAGGGGTGAATGGCAGGGCCACTTTGTCTGGGTTTGTCGAGCCAGGGGTGAAGGGGCCGGGCCGTGGTGAAGGGCCGGTCCGGGTGAAGGGCCGGGTCAAGGCCGGGCCGGGGGGGGGGGGGTGGAAGGCCGGGGATGGGTGAAAGATCCCTTCCCCTGTGGTTACTTACCTCGCACCGGGCCGCGCTCCTCCTCCTCGGGTTCCTCGGCGGTCTCCGTTCCCCCCGGCGAGGCGGAGCTGAGATTCTCAGGTCAGGAGGTGGTGTGGGCCGCCGCCCGTACAGCTCCCGACTGAAAGAGCCGGAGCAGCGCTCCCGGGGATGGTGAGCTGGGGGCGCGGCCTCTAGGCCTGAAGTTGAGAGCGGCGAGAGCGTGCTCTTGGGGGGGGGGAGCAGTCTGTGGGAGGGAGCACCGGGAGAGAGGGTGAGCACCGGGAGAGAGGGTGATGTTTGTGAGGTCCAATACTCCGCCCCCTCTCAATGGAGTCACCGTCCCCAAAGTACCTAAGGGCCCTTGGGCACCCAACCAACCCAGTGTCCACAAGGTCAAATCCCCCCACCCACTGTGTGGTACAGCCCTGCCCACTGTGTGAAGGTGAGTTGGCGCACTTAGTTGGGTACCTGCCGGGTGTCCACACCCGGGGACGCAGATGCTGTACTGAGGATGGGATCCACGGATCCGTTGCTGCAACCCGCAAAGCCTCCGCCTCTACGGTGTGGTGGGTCCCGCAGGGATTGTACCACTGTTGATAGTCTCTGCAGTAGATGGGTGTCTGGTCCCAGAACACCGGAGGCCAGGATGCAGCCGCGTCCTGGCTGTGTCCCTCACTATTATGCTACAGGGGCAGTGTCCCTATCTATGGGCCTGTCCCTGCAACAACCACAAGCAGAGGGGAGTCGGGGCCTAACAGGTGGTATCTGGCCTAGTGCAGGAGCCACAGACCCCTGCACACATCCTACCCCTTCCTTGTCCTAGCTCTGATTGGCATGGTCTCCAGCGCGCGAATAGTATCAATCTTGGAGCAGGGGGAATCCTGGAGTCCTAGTGGCTCTGCTGCAGCATGTGGTGCCTTGCCCCTATTGCATTATGGGGCTTGTAGTCCCTAACTGAGCTCTCTATCTAAATGCCCGTTCGTGCGTCTATTCGGCGCATGTGCAATCGCAGCCAAGATGGCGGCGCCCTGCAGAGGGAGCTGCCGGGGACCTCCGGCGAAGCAGTCACCCGCCGCAACTGGTTGCAGCCCTCTCCGCGCTACAGGTGTTCGCCGGGTTCACGCGCACTCCTCCGCCGGCAGCCGCACGCTCCCGCCTGCAGCGGATGTGAGGGGGACTAAGGGGAGCCCAGAGGGAGACCCTGCCACATTCTCCCACTGGTGAAAGTACTAACGTTCCTGCTTGGGAACAGCGTAACAACCATAACCGACAAAGAAATTATATAATAAAAATGCAGTGTCAAAGGTCACAACTTAACACATTGCAATGCTTTACATAAGATTGTACATTTGTGTAAACATCACAATAATGGAGTGTATTTTACTCCAAGACTACTGCTGAGCCTCATAGTGGCGTGCCCCAATTGCATTGCAGGCCATCCGCGTGAGAGGATGCCTAATTCTTAGGCTCCGCCGGAGCTGTTCTTCAGCTACTCCCTCGGGGGCGCAGTAGGTATAGTCCTGAGGCTCAGCCTCTCCCATTGAGGGTATAAATGTTTCTGAATCGTCTGTGTGGTATGAAGCATGGGCTTCTGGGGTTCAGGGGTTGGCTTATTGGAGCTACCCTAGGGGGCGTTGTTTGTCGGGGCCCTTTACCCGTAGCTCCTCCAGGAGGTGCACCGGTATTTTGGGATCCTCTTTGAGAGGGTACCTCAATAGGATCCTCTACTGTCTATTTGATGGTTTCTTGTACAGTCTCTTGGCTAGCTTTGGATTGTTCCGGCTCACATTCCAGTGGTGTGGACAGTATCTCTGGTTCATCGTCTTCCACCTGCAGGTGGTTATGGTGTCATACCCTTACCTGGCCATCCGTGTCTTTTATATGGTAGACCGGGAGGCCCGGCATCTGGGACTCGACCTCGAACACACCGTCACGCCAACGGTCGGCTAGTTTATGTGTTCCGGGAATTCCGAGGTTGTGGAGAAGCACGGCATCTCCAGGGCGGATTTCCCGGTGTCTGACCTTATGACCATATCGCCTCTTGTTGTTGGCATTGAGTTGGGCAGCGGACTTTTCGGCTTGCTGGTAAGCCTGTTGCAGGCATTCTTGGAGCCTTTGCACGTATTTGAAGTGTGTATCCCATCTGTTGACACACGCCCCCGTACATCCACAGGCAACCGGGCTTCTCGCCCAAACATAAGGAAGTAGGGGGAGAATCCCGTGGACTCGTGTCAGGTACAGTTGTACGCATGTGCCAAGGCTTCCACATGTCAGCTCCACTCGGTCTTCTGAGCGCCTTGCAACATACCGAGCATGTCCAGCAACGTCCTGTTGAATCGCTCCGGTAGTGCATCTCCCTCCGGGTGATAAGGAGTTGTCCGTGACTTGGTTATGCCCATTAATTTAAGCAGTTCCCTGATAAGTTGGCTTTAAAAGTCTCAGCCCTGATCTGTGTAGCTAATTTTGGAGGCCGTAATGGACGAAGTACCTCTCCCATAATATTTTGGCCACCGTAATGGCCCTCTGATCTTTATTTGGAAAGGCTTGGGCATACCGGGTGTAGTGATCTGTGACAACCAGCACATTACCTATACCTCGGCTGTCAGGTTCAATACATAGAAAGTCCATGCATACTAAGTCCATGGGGCCCGAGCTCTTCAGGTGAGCCATTGGTGCGGCTCGAGTAGGGAGAGTTTTGCGCTGGATGCATCGTGAGCATCGGCGGCAGTGCTGTTCTACTGCTTCTCTCATACGTGGCCAGAAGAACCAGTCGCGCAACAGTCTGAAAGTCTTTTCTACGCCGAGGTGGCCATGGTCGTCGTGCAGAGCTTTCAGAACCATATGTTTGAGGTTCCTGGGCAGAACCAGTTGCTTTCTATCCGGGTGATTGTGGTACTACACCACCCGATAGAGGAGACTGTTATCGATCTTAAATGTATCTGCTTCTCTCATGAGTATTTATTTTATAAAATGTTTTACCAGGAAGTAATACATTGAGAGTTACCTCTCGTTTTCAAGTATGTCCCGGGCACATAGTTAAGACAAATAATACATGGTTACAAATACAGTTACATAAATGAACAGGGTATATATTATAAACAAGACATTGCATGAACAGTTAAAGAAAATATATATTATGGGCGTATGAAACAGTTACAGACCAGATTAAAATGTGTGACAGCCTTAGATTTGAAAGAACTTAAACTTGTGGTGGATGTGAGAGTCTCTGGTAGGTTGTTCCAGATTTGGGGTGCACGGTAAGAGAAGGAGGAACGGCCGGATACTTTGTTGAGCCTTGGGACCATGAACAGTCTTTTGGAGTCTGATCTCAGGTGATAGGTGCTGCATGTGGTAGGGGTGAGGAGCTTGTTCAGGTAGCTGGGTAGCTTGCCCATAAAGAATTTAAAGGCAAGACAGGAAAGGTGAACTTTGCCCCGACTCTAGTGATTTACACTATTCTTTGAGCATTTCGCAGTGATTTGGTGCTTCTACTTGCATTGGAGAACACAAAACGACAAAATTGAATTGTAGAGGGTGTCAGTTTGCCAAGGTGAGTTTGAGGTGCTGAGCCATATACTATGTCTCCAAGATCAATAATTGGCATTAGCATCTGCTGTGCGATACCGCTTTCTGACCAGAGCCTTAGGGAGATTTGTTCCTGTAAAGTGGCCCTATTTTGGCATAGGTCTTGGTTGTCAGGGTATCAATGTGCACCCGAATGTTACGTGGAGTCAAACCATAAACCCAGTATTTCAAACTAGTGACAGGGGTTAGGGGGTGTTAGCGTTGGTTCTAATCTGGATGTTCAGCGCTGGAAGCTTTAAAAATGTAGCTCTTGGTCCCAATACCATTGTTACAGTCTTGTCAGTGTTTAAAAACATTTTGTTTGGGAATCCAGTTTTCGATCTCAAAGCTCAGACTGAGTATGTGTTGAAGGTCAGAGAGCTATGCTGTGTGCATATAGGATTGTCATCACCTGCAATCCTGATGTATTGAGCTCCTTACAGCTGTGGAAATCATTAATGACACTGAGAGAGTAGGGCCCCAGAACAAGCCTTGCGGGACACCACAGGTGATATCCAGGGGTTGGAGTTAGAAGCCTGAGTGACACATGTTGGGATCTACCTAAAGGTAGGACTGAAACCAGTTTAAAGCATGCTGCCCTTTCCAGAGCTCTGGAGTTTGTTAAGCAGGATAGCAGATCAACTGTATCAAAGCCTTTGCAAATCTAGGAAAAACTGCACCAGTTCAGTTTGACCCCGTTCCTTCCACACTGGATTCATTGCAAACTTTAGCAGGGTAGTTACGGTGGAGTGTTTGGAACAAAGCCAGATTGGAATTGGCTAGGGAAATTTGTCTTGTATAGTAATCGCTTAATTGGGAGTTGGACACTTTTTCCCTTACTTTGGATAGAATTGGGAGAAGTGAGATTGGCCTGTAGTTTGAGACAGTGTTTTTGTCCCCACCTTTGAAGATAGGAATTGTCCCAAAGATCCAAGCATTTACCATCTTAGCTCCATCGTGCTCCTCTAATCCTCAGCGCCAGAGGATAGAGTTGACTATGGAAGCAATTGGTTTAGCAATGGCTGGGGCACCAAGTTGTAGGAACCTAGATTGTAGTAAGTCAGGTCCACATTGGCTGCTTAGTTTTAGTTTGAGGAGCGCTTGTGTAATCTCCTCTTCAGATACTGGGCCAAATTGAAAATTGTGGGCAGTGTTGGGAGGGGGTGGGGCTATGTGGGTACTCCCAGGATGAGATTCAGGTTTGGGGTTTGTGTTGCGTTTCGCTAATAAGTTAGTGGCACACCCCACAAAGTAATCATTGAATGCATTTGCAATGTCAGTGGGGTTTGTCAGAGTAATATCCCCCTTAGTGATATTACTTGGTTGTTGATGGTTAGAAGGCTGGAAAATATTGTTGATAACCTTCCAGAAGTTAGCTGGGTTTGATGTATTTTGGTGGAGATTGTCAGAGTAATGTTGTGCTTTTGCGTGCCTTGTTTGCCTTGTGCACATGTTCCGCAGGCATCTGTAGTGATTGAGATCCTTGGTAGTCCCAGTTACTTTGTAGCTTTTCCACAAGGTATCCCTGAGCTGGTTGAGTGCAATAAGGTCAGTTATAACCCATGGAAGGCGGGCCCCCCATACCCTTTCTCTGCGTAGTGGAGCATGGGTATCGCAGAGTTTTAAGAACTCGGATTGGAAATAGTCGAGCGCAGAATCAGGGTCGGGAATTAAATCGATTCTGTGCCATGGGCAGTTGGTAAGGTCATCCAGAAACTGTTGCGGTTTAAAGTTTTTAAATGTTCTAGTCAGGAGAACTTTAGGGCTTGAATGGGTTTATTTTTCCTTACACAGTACACTATTGCATGGTCACTGAAAATATCAGGAATGATGCTAGAGGATTGGATTCTGCTGGGGTTTGAGGAAAGAATCCAGTCTAGCAAGGAATGGTTATGCGATTTCAGGTTTGTCCGTGTGGGTTGGGAAATGAGTTGTGATAGGTTAAGTGACTTGAGTTGTATCTGGATTTTGTGGTTTTTAGGGTCAGGCCAATTGAAGTTGAAATCCCCAAGAACTAGCAGCTCACTCTTCTCATTCATAGAGGAAATGGAGCCAAGAAACTGGGTGTTATCAGTCAGGGATTGTAGAGGGGCGGTAGATGCCAGAGAGCAAGATGGGCTTAGAAAAGGGGAGGCAGATTTTGCCAACTAGAATTTCAAAAGAGGGTGGGCTTGGGGGGCAATTTAACAGTGTAAATTGTACGGTGTCTGCAATATAAAATAACACCCCTCCTCCTCTCTTTGACCTATCTCTCCTAAAAATGGAGTATCCCTGAATGGCGATATTTGCATCAGGGGTTTTAGGGGTTAGCCATGTTTCTGTAAGAATGATGGCTTTGGGTTTATGCATAAGGCACCATGCCCTTAGTTCGTCCAGTTTGGGCAGCAGGCTCCGGATATTTATATGGGCGACAGATAGCCCTTTTTGGAATTTAAAGGTGGAATTCTCAGGGGCATGGGACAGAGTTGAAATGGGAGGACATGGGTTAGGTTCAATATCACAAGCTAAAGAGAGTAATAGTATGAGTAGAAATTTGGGTAGTTGTTTGCAAGTTGTAAATTTGTGGTGTTTGCCATTAGAGTGAGCAGTGGTTGGGGTGCTGGTTTTTAGAGTTCTCCACCAACATTAAGCAGATAGTGCAAGGCTTTTGAGTAGTCCAGGGTGTATGGTGATGTTGGGTGTGGGCCAGGATGGAGGAGTTTGTAGTGAATAGAGGGAGTAACATCTCCATGAGGCCAGGAGAAAGAAAAAAGTTAAGATACATAGCAGGTTCATTATGCCAGAGGTAGGCAGTGCTGCATGGAGCTGTTGTGAGCAAAGTGAGTGTGTGCAGACTAAACAGCAGGGGTGTGCCTGTTCCTTGTCAAATGTTTTGCTGCATTGCAATGCTGGAGTCAATTCAGGGTTTCAGTGGGCTGAGTGGGTGTGGGAGGTATTTTGTGCAGTCAGTTTTGGGAGAGGCTGCAGTGAAAAGTTGTAAAGGGGTAGGGGGGTTAAAATATGCAGCTTAACAAGCATGGGATCAAAGTGTGGTCATATAAGCTCACCGTTTGTTGCCTTGAGTAAGAGAGTTTGCAGAAAGGATGCAGTCCCCAGTCACCTCTAGTCAAACTATAGTCTAACTATATATTGTCACTTAAAATGATCACTTTAAATGCATCACTCTTAAAATGCCAATGCTACCCTGCCAATGCGAGCACGTTTCAGGATCTCAGGCTTGTTTTTCTGAATGGCCTGTCGGATAATCATGGCTACTGTATCCCGTATCTGATATTGTATCATATCCTTCCATCCAATGATCTTGTCATGAGTGATATTCATCCCTTTGGGTCACAGTAAGCGGTGGGGATGGCTTTGGATTGGCATCCTAAAGAATCAGTGACCCTCAGTTCAGAGAAGGCCACTTCATTGCCCACAATAGCTGCTGTGTTGCACATAGCGCGCATCCCTGGTCCAGGTATCTCCTCCATGAGATCATCTGGAGTGGTGCTCAGTCCAGGACTTCGGGATAGGGCATCCGCTCCGATATTCAGAGGGCCTGGTTTATATTTTAGGGTGAATTGGTAGTTCGATAGATCCGCCAGCCGTCGGTGACCGGTAGCATCCAACTTGGCGGATGTCAATATGTATGTTAGTGGATTGTTATCCGTCCTCACTTCGAAAGTGACGCCATAAAGGTAATCATGGCATTTATCCACGATTGCCCACTTGAGAGCGAGAAACTTCAACTTGTCTAACATTAAAATTCTGCTCGCTGAGAGTCAGGCTGCGGCTAAGGTAGGCTACTGGTCAGAGCCCCTCCGGGTGTTTCTGGTGTAAGACTGCACCTAAGCTGTTGAGACTCGTGTCTACATGGAGGACGTAAGGCTGTTCCGGTCAGCATAAGCAAGAACAGGTGCCTTTATTAAGCTCTTCTTCAGGTCCCAGAAGGCCCACTCAGTCGGTTGTCCATTTATCATCGAAGGGTTGCTGAGCAGAGGTTGCCTTTCGCCCTGTGTCCTCGGGGTATATTTTGAGGAGATTGTTGAAGGGCTTGGCCTTGCTTGAATACCCTTCCACAAAGCGGCGATAGTAACCCCAGAAACCGAGGAAAAGCGTAACTCCATAACGTTCCCAGGTCGCGGCCAATCCACCACAGCTTCCACTTTGGCCGGATCAGTGGTGATCCCATCAGCGGACACAATGTGTCCCACATAGGTCCCCGAGGTGTGGCAGAACCGGCACTTCAAGGGACAGTTTCAGGCGTTCTCGACCCAGACGGTCCAGTAGCCGTTCATGTTCCTCCAAGGTCTTACCAAAGACGATGATATTGTCCAGGTAGACCAAGCATTCCCGGGGATTCATGTCACTGATGGTCTTCTCCATTAGGCGCTGTAAGGTCGTGTGAGCTCCACAGATGCCTTGGGGCATATGCGTAAAATGATAGACGCCCAGGGGACAGACGAAAGCAGTCTTCTCCTGGTCTTCTGCACTCATCGGTACTTGGTAGTACCGAACTGTAAGTCCAGGATACTGAACCACTGGCTCCCAGTTAGTGTGTTGAGGATCTCTTCAATGCGAGCGAGAGTGTATTGGTCTGGTATCGTACGATTGTTCAGGGTCCGTTAGTCGACACACAATCTGATGACCCATTCTTCTTCCTCACCACCACGAAGGGCGAGGCATAGGGACTCTTGGATTCGGTCACAATCCCCGCTGTCTCCATCTCTTGTAAGACATCCCTTACATTGTCCACATCCCGAGGGGCGATGCGATGAGAACATTCGTGGAAAGGGATGGCGTCACTGAGCCAGATAGTGTGTTGAGCGCTTCGACTGGAGCCCACATCCATCTCACCTGTGGAGAACACAGCTCAGCATTCTTCCAATCTGTCCGTTAGTCGTTTTTTTCATTCGGTTGGCAGGGTGGAGTCTCCGAAGTTGAAAGGCAGCTCAGCTGGATGGTCTGGCACCACAGCAGTACTCACATGAGGCATAGTCTCCACGGGGGTGACAGGGTATATTCTCCTCAATCTTCACCCTTGATCGAAGGCCATGGGGTACAGGGAGATATTTTGGACAAACACGTTAATTCGATTAGGAATCTTGGACGTCCATTCCCGTACTTCTGGTATCAGCTTGTAGCCTCGCTGAGCATTTTCTTCCGGCGTACTTTTCAGAGAGAAGAGGTGACTGGCCTCTTCTCGGTCAGGGTAGCAGCCCCATGTGGCCATGCGCTTCACTCCCCCTGGTGGAATCTCCATTAGCCCTGCTCGCCGGTTGAAGAGATCTCCATGACGGTCTAAGGCAGATATCTTGCAACACACCTCCAATAGGATAGGATGGAGTTTTAGGCTATCCAGAGGCAGTTCGCCGGCTTCTTGTAGATAGGCCCTGATTATTGCCCGCACTGTGTCGGTGTTTGTTCCCAGGATAACCAGGTACTTGGGCTGCTCTTGGGGTTCGGGGCATACTATTGCCTCCACCTCCTAAGGGTGAGATTTGCCTGTGTTCAACTGAAGTATCTCCAGCCGAACCTTCACTATCCCATCAATGGGGTAATCCTCATTACTTAGCCCCCTCACTTTCATGTACTCCGCCGACTGTAAGGGACGGTGTTGTAGGTGTTGGTTATAGAACCCTCCGTACACGATGATCACTTGAGACCCAGTGTCCAACAACGCTGATGAATAGACACCGTCCATAACGACGCATATGATAGCGACTGGTCCAACCCGAATGTAAGCATCCAATGGTGGAGTTCCATCATTGGGGCTTGGCTCGGGAGGGGTTTCGGAGGTGGTTTCTGCAGTTTAGTCTTTGCAGATCATGGATTGGTAAGAGTTTCGCCTAATCAAAGTTTTTTTCCCCTTCTTCCTTCTTCTGAACATTCATTTGCAGTGTCCCGGCTGGCCACAGCTGTAGCAGCGGTTGAAGTGGCTTTCGCCTGCTGTGGAGGGAAGAGCTAATCTTCTAGGCAGCGGGGAAATTGGTTGGTGCTGCCTCTGGGGAGTAGGGTCCTCAGTCTTCTCTTTGACCCCGAGCTGGTCTCCTGAAAGCTTCAGAACGGCTGCCCCTTTAATCTCTTCTTTGAGGTGGTCCCTAGACTTCTTAGAAGCGTGAAGTTGGGCGTGCGCCTTGTATACTTTAATTTGGTTTAGGAGTCTCAAGAACGTAGGTTGACTCCAATGCAAGAGGCCACACCGAAGCATGTTGGCAATAGGGTGTGTTGGACATGACCCCCTCAGAATTTTTTTGCGACAAAATTCATCTACAATAGACGCGAGGATGAGGTTGCGGGTGAGTAGCGGCCTCAATACCAACTGTATATGGTGGATGAAGGCGGAGAGCTCCTCACCTTCTTTCTGGTGGAGAGCATAGTATTGGGCCCAGAGCTCACTCTCATCGTCCTCCCGGTTGTAGGCCATCGTTATGAACTCTACGCGCTTCAGCTAGGACTCAATGTCAGCCACTGGGATAGATTCATGGTCAAAGGTGATATTCATCATCACAATCTCAGGCTTAGAAATCGCTGCGGCCTCCAAAAACTTACACTCAGAGCTGCTACTCACTGCTTTGTATCTCTCCCAGGTCTCAAGGTGGGTGGAGGTTTTAAAACTGATATCATAGTATGGCGAATAAGGGCCATGCAGGAGGGCGTAAACATGCTCTGGGTCAAAGCGCCAAGATTTCTTTTTGAGTGTTTTCCCCCAAATAATCCAAATCTTCCTCTCTTGGTCCTAGAAATGTCAGCCTCACCACATTCCTTCTTCTTAAAGGGTTTCTTATGGGGATAGTTGGAAAGAATCTCAAACCTTTCAGTGATTTCCATGCGTTTTGCTGTGAATCAGAGGGTTTTACTGGTTCTGTATTTTCCTGGCAGTCTGAGCCCCCAGCAGCTGACACTTGTTCCAGGCTATCAGTGCTGATTGCAGGCACTTGGTAGAGCCGATTTACCTGTCTCAGTGAGATTTCCCCTCTGGCAATCTGATTCCCCTGCAGCCTGTGTGTCTCACAGCAGCTGAAAGGTGTTCCAGGCTATCAGTGCTGGTTTCAGGTACCTGTGTGGTCTGTGTTTCACTCGGGGAGTTAACCCTTTCTGGCTCAGTTTACCTCCATTGCCTCTTCAGCGTTTATAGCAATGGGCTCTGAGTGAGAAGAAAGTTTCCCAGGTTCTCTGCTTCTGCCTCCGCTGCTGTCTGCAATGTACCTGTGTTTGCCTCCAGACTGACTCCTGCTGCAATCACCTCATGTGGGAGGCGATCAGCCTCAGTTTCCATGAGGAGAGGATTCTCAGCCTCTCCTCACATACAGCCTCTGCATTGTTTGGACGCTTTGCTATAAGGCTTGTCTGCCGGCTCGCGCTCTTTGGCTGCGCGCCGGCTGTCTCTAGCTGCAGCCTCAGCACCATCACACGCTCCTGGGTCTGAGGCCACGCTGAGCCCCTAGTGAGAGCTCAACAACACAACCTCTCTCTGCAAGGGGGACCCCTGACTGCAGAGTATCAGGGACAGGATCACACAGTCCTGGGTGTATATGTAATGTAGGGGGACCCCTGACTGCAGAGTATCAGGGACAGGATCACACAGTCCTGGGTGTATATGTAATGTAGGGTGACCCCTGACTGCAGAGTATCAGGGACAGGATCACACAGTCCTGGGTGTATATATAATGTAGGGGGACCCCTGGCTGCAGAGTATCAGGGACAGGCTCACACAGTCCTGGGTGTATATGTAATGTAGGGGGACCCCTGACTGCAGAGTATCAGGGACAGGATCACACAGTCCTGGGTGTATATGTAATGTAGGGTGACCCCTGGCTGCAGAGTATCAGGGACAGGATCACACAGTCCTGGGTGTATATGTAATGTAGGGGGACCCCTGACTGCAGAGTATCCGGGACAGGCTCACACAGTCCTGGGTGTATATGTGATGTAGGGTGACCTGACGGCAGAGTATCAGGGACAGGATCACACAGTCCTGGGTGTATATGTAATGTAGGGGGACCCCTGACTGCAGAGTATCAGGGACAGGATCACACAGTCCTGGGTGTATATATAATGTAGGGTGACCCCTGACTGCAGAGTATCTGGGACAGGCTCACACTGTCCTGGGTGTATATGTAATGTAGGGGGACCCCAGACTGCAGAGTATCCGGGACAGGCTCACACAGTCCTGGGTGTATATGTAATGTAGGGTGACCCCCTGACTGCAGAGTATCAGGGACGGGATCACACAGTCCTGGGTGTATATGTAATGTAGGGTGACCCCTGACTGCAGAGTATCAGGGACAGGCTTCTCAAGGATGTCTTCTTTCTACCCCCTTTGTATCTAAAGCCCTCTCCCGCCTTAAACCTTTTTCACTGACTGGCCCACACCTCTGGAATGCCCTTCCCCTCAGTACCCGACTAACACCCTCTCTATCCACCTTTAAGACCCACCTTAAGACACACTTGCTTAAAGAAGCATATGAATAGCACTGTGGCTAATACTATACACATGATACATAAAGCTTGGCCCGCTGTAGATGCACTTACCAGAACTCCCTCCTACTGTCTCTGTACGTTCTCCCTACCTAACAATTAGACTGTAAGCTCCTTGGGGCAGGGACTCCTCTTCCTTAATGTTACTTTTATGTCTGAAGCACTTATTCCCACTACGTGTTATTTATATTATCTGTTAATTATTTGATTACCACATGTATTACTACTGTGAAGCTCTATGTACATTAATGGCGCTATATAAATAAAGACATACATACATACGATGGGGAAGGAATATTTTGGTGCGGGGCAGAGATAATACTCACGGTGAGGATTTGAAGGACTATTTGTGCTGGCAGAGATAAGACTCACGATGGGGAAGGGAATATTTTGTGCGGGGCAGAGATAATACTCACGGTGGGAAGGAGTATTTTGGTGATGGCTGGATATACTCACGGTGAGGAAGAATATTTTGGTGGCGGGGCAGAGATATACTCAACGGTGAGTGAAGGATATTTTGGTGAGGGGCTGGGATAATACTCACGTGTGGAGGAAGGAATATTTTGGTGCCGGGCCAAGATAATACGGTGAGGAAGAAATATGTGGTGAGGGGCAGAGATACTACTCACAATGGGAAGGAAATATTTTGGTGAGGGGCTGGATAATACTCACGGTGAGGAAGGGAATATTTTGGGTGCGGGGCAGAGAGGATACTCCGGTGAGGAGAATATTTTTGGTGGGGGCAGAGATATACTGACGGTGAGGAAGGATATTTTGTGTGAGGGCAGGATGATCTCAGGTGAGGAAGAATATTTGGTGCGGGCATAGATGATACTCAGGAGAAGGATTTATATTGTTAGGGGCAGAGATATACTCACGATGGGGAAAGGAATGATTTGGTGGGGGCAAGATAATACCTCACGATGGGGAAGGAATATTTTTGTGAGTGGCTGGGAAAAATACTCACGTGGCTAAAGGAATATGTGGTGAGGGGCAGAGATAATACTCACGATGGGACGGAATATTTTGGTGAGGGGCTGGTAAAATATCACGGTGATAAGGAATATTTGTTAGGGGCATAGATAATCTCACGATGTGTAAAGGGGAAATATTTTGGTGGCGGGCGAGGAGAATACTCACTGTGAGGAAGGAATATTTTGGTGTGCCGGGCAAGATAATCCTCACGGTGAGGAAGGAATTATTTTGGGAGGGGCAGAAGGATAATACTCACGTGGGAAGGAATTTTTGGTTTCCCGCGGGGCAAACTTAGTACCACGTGAGGAATGAATATTTTTGGTATGGGCATAGATAATACTCACTTGAGGGGAAGGAATATTTTGGTTGAGGGATCATATATAGCTCACTCACGGTGGGGAGGAATATTTTGGTGCCCGGGCATAGTATACTCCCTGTTAGGAGGAATATGTTTTGTATTGTGCAAGAGATAATACTCCACGTTGAGGAAGGAATATTTTGGTGCGGGCAGAGATAATACTCACGGTGAGAGGAATATTTTGGTGCCTGGCAATAGATAATACTCACGGTGACTAAGGAAATTTCGGTGAGTGGCAAGAGATATACTCACGTTGGGGAAGTTGAATGTGTGAGAGGTAGATAGACCAGCGGCATGATGCGGAAAACAGTCTTCATGATTCGCGGTTGGGGTTATCCACCCCGGACTCTGCTCCCAGCTGGGGTAACAAATAACACGCGTTACACGTCCAGAGGGTGAGAAGAGGAAGAGAGAGAAGAGAGGAGAGAGAAGAGAGGGAGAGAGAGATAGAGAACTACTGGGTGTGAGAGGGAGAGATAGGAGCCAAATGGAGTCGTGTAAGAGGCTGGTAGGGTGGTGAGGAGATATGGATGCGTTTAATATATTTTCTTTTTTTTTTTTTCTTTCTGCCTCTTTCTTCTTTTCCTCTCTGGTCTCTTTGCGTGTTCTTTTTTCTTCTTCCATCCTCTTTCTTCATTTTCCCCTCTCCTTTTCTTCTTTCTTTTTGTCTTTTTTTCTTTCTCCTATTCTTCTTTTCCTCTCTATTTCTTTTTTTTCTGATCTCACGGACTAGGGTTATATTTTTATCTTTCTGCGCTCTTTTCTTCTTTTCCTCTCTTTTCTTTGTTCCGTTGTTTTTTCTTTTCTGCCTCTGTCTTCTTTTCCTCTCTTTGCGCTTTGTTCGTGTCTTTTTCTCTTCTCCTCGTTTCTTCTTTTCCTCTTCTTTCTCTTTTTTCCTTTTTTTTTTCTCCCTTTTTTTTACTTTTACTTCCTTCCTTTTTCGTTTTTTTGCTTTCTCCTCTTTTCTTCTTTTCCTCTCTTGTCTGTTTTTTCTTTTTTTTTTTTTCCTCTCTTCTTCTATTTCCTCTCTTTTTCATTTTTTCTTAGTTCCCATTCCACAACCTCAAATTCGTTCCTCTTTAGTTTATGGCTCTTTTGTCATCACGGGCAGCAGGTGTTGCATCATGCCGCGCGTCTCCCCATCTATTCAGCTTTCTAGACTCGGTTTTCCGGGTCCTCTTTTCTCATTTTTGCTGCTAAACGCTGATAGCTTTTTGCTCTAGTTCTCCGGTCTTTCGTTATCTTTTATTGCTACTCTCTTATAATTCCTTTTTTTTACTTTACATTTGGCTGCTCGGGCACTTTCTTCTTATGTCCTCTCGGCGTTATTAAACTTCCAATTGCTTGCTTGGGTTCTGTCTAGAGAAGCGACCGTGGGGCGTGGTGGAGGGGCGGTGTAAGAGGATGGGAGGGGGGAAGGGGTGAGGCAAGTGGATGCGTGTAAAGACGAAGAGGGGTGGATTTGGGGGAGGGAGGGGGGCGGGAGCATAAAAAAGGAGGCTTGTAAAGATCATGGGGGAGATGGGAGGGGGTGAGAGGAGAGCATGGAGGTGGTGCTGGATTAATAGATGTTATGGTTGTGTTTGGGGGGGTGATTTTACTGCTTCTATAAATGTGTATTGCTTTTGCCTCTCTTTTCTTTTTTCTGTTTTTATTTTTCTTCTTGGCTGCATCTCGAGTCTTAAGCTGACTGGTCTGTGTTTAGGTTTGTTCGGTGAGCCTCTCTCTTCTTTTCTTTTCCGCTCTTGGATTTTGTGCTTTCTCATTCTTGGCTCGTCTTTAAATCTCTTTAGTGGGGTGCGTGATCCTATGGATGCGTGTAATAGATGGAGGGGGTGGGATGGAGCATATGGAGAGGGGCGTGTAAAGATGGGGGAGAGGGGGGGGAGGTAGCATGGAGGAGGCGTGTAAGAGATTGGAAGGGGTTGGAGTGTCGATATGGGGCGGTGTAAGGAGAAAGATGGGTAGGTGGGTGGGGGAGGGGGAGCATAATGTGAGGCGTGTAATAGATGGGAGGGGGGAGGGGTGCGCATGTGGAGGCGTGTATAGAGATGGGAGGTGGGGGGAGGGAGCATATGAGGGAGGCGTGTCGAGATGGGATGTGGGGGTCTGGGATGCCTGAATTGTGGGCTGGGAGGGAAGGTGGTGTTTAAGCCTGCTGTGGGGATAGGGGGGGCGTAGCGTCCTATTGGAGGGCTTGTCCGCGATGGCAGGGGGGGAGGGAGCATTCGGGGGCGTGTATAAGAGTGTGAGGGGGGGGGTAGGAGAGCATATGGATGGATTCTTTTAATAAGTTTGAGTGGTTTTAGTGATCATAGTTTATGCGTTTCCTTGCCTCTTTTCTTGTTGCTTCTTGATTTTTGTGTTATTTCCTCATATGGACGTGGTAAGGAGATGTGATTGGGGTTCAGGATCATCTGGCTTTCTGTGTAAGTAATTGTAGGGGGGGAGGGAGCGGAAGGAATATTTTGGTGCGGGGCAGAGATAATACTCACGGTGAGGAAGGAATATTTTGGTGCTGGGCAGAGATAATACTCACGATGGGGAAGGAATATTTTGGTGCGGGGCAGAGATAATACTCACGGTGGGGAAGGATTATTTTGGTGAGGGGCTGGGATAATACTCACGGTGAGGAAGGAATATTTTGGTGCGGGGCAGAGATGATACTCACGGTGAGGAAGGAATATTTTGGTGAGGGGCTGGGATAATACTCACGGTGAGGAAGGAATATTTTGGTGCCGGGCAGAGATAATACGGTGAGGAAGAAATATTTTGGTGAGGGGCAGAGATAATACTCACGATGGGGAAGGAAT
>WSYH01006175.1:0-39701 GCA_036426205.1 Ascaphus truei
CGAGCAGAGGGATACCGGCACCCCCTAAAGGGGCCTGTATCTCGGGGGGCCGGGGGGCCCCAGACCTGAAACCAACGCGATTCAGCTCCGGAGACCCCCTGCACATGTACACTATCAATAAAAATGTATTTAAAATAATTTTTATTGTGCCGATGTTTGCGCAGAGAGAGAGCAGCGGATCTCTCTCTGCTGCAAACACATCTCGCCCCCGCCGCCCATACAGTAGTATCATTTATGTATGTGCATATACAGTACTGTACTGTATGTGTACAGTACTGTATGTTAGGGCTTATAGGGGTTGTTGTTATACAGTATATATATATATATACAGTATATATACTGCATTACAATTCATTATAGGGGACGGCTTCACAGAGAACAGCTCGCAAGCGCCACCATGTGTATTTTCACGGCATTGCAGTATTTCAGCAAGCCGGAATAAAAAGCTTAAATCCCTGCCGGAAAATAACGCAATGCACTCTGGCAGAAAACGATCAGAAACCTGAATACACCCGAGTACACCCGAATTCGCGGGACTAGCCGAGCTCAAATAAAGTGTGTCGCCAGTGTATGATACTATTGTGTTGTGTTGCTTGTCCAGTAAACATTTTAGCCATAACCCTGGTGTATGTGGTTTCTGGGTGGGTTCCTATGTTAGGGCCATTCTACATTTCTATAGAATCCTACATAGGTGCGCTGACCGACGAGAATGTTCCAGAGAAGACAGGTAGGGAACACTTACCCTCCAATATATAACATTGCGGGAATGAGGGTACCTGGAGATTGAGGGACTGTGAATCAGGTAAGATCCCAGGTGGGATTGCTGCTTTTGAAAATTGTGAAGCGGGGGCATCCTGACACTGGTTAAGGGGGTCAGGAAACTAGTCATTCATATCTGGCTTTTTTTTCGGAATTAGTGAAGTCATCCAACATTTACACACACACGTAACAAGAACTAATGGTAGTAAAGTATAAATGTAAAACAAACTGTTATGTCAAAAATGAATGTATTAATTCTTTCTAAGAATTTATTCAATTCTTTTTTTATAAAGCGGGGCTGGGGGCGGGGCTAGGTGGTGAGTAGTTGTTTTTTTTTGGCTTCGCGAGTAGATTTTTGGGTTATTGGTCAAGATATATATATATATATATATATTTATATATATATATATTTATATATATATATATATATATATATATTACACACATTGTAATGCTGTGCTGCCCGTAGACCGGTCCCCAGTACTGAGGTGGGAAGGAAGTATACCACACCCACAGCAGTGAGGGCGTGACTGGAGTGTGGTAGTAGACAAAGCCAGTTCTGGTGAGAGAGGGGTTAATCAGATACTTGCCGAGTCCGGGGCGCCAGAGGTCTTAGTAGTAATGTCTGAAAGTCGTGGGTCGAGGATAGGAGAGAGTAGCGTATTCGTAATCCAAAGCCCAGTCCAGGGGTAAGAGAGGTACACGTAGTCGAGGGAAGCCGAGGTCCAAATCCAGAAATGGTACACAGCCGAGCCGGTTTCTATAGCAAGAGGGAAGACACAGAATAGAGCCAGACACAGAACTCCGAAAAGCACAAAGCCACAAGAAGCTATGCAGAGCGAGGAAGGAGGGGAAAGACTGGCCTAATAAAGTGTGGTTGACCAATGGGAGGTAGAGGTGGGGCGGAGGTGCGTCCAGGTACTGCCAGGGTTAGGCTAGGATGTGAGGGAGAGATGGGAGCCAGGTGTGTGGCTGGGATGTGAGCCACGGCGCCCAGAGACAGGCGGGAGGCAAGGCCATCCATGCCCGTAAAAGATTGGGTGCGTGCGCCCTGTAATTCCCCTGTGCACGCGACCCGGAAGCGTGGCAGGGAAAGCAGCGGAGGCGCCGCGCGCCGAGGAGGACCAGAGCAGCACCCAGATGGAGAAGGCGGGACCCCGGCGTGAGGAGGAGAGAGCAGCCGCTCCACCGCTGGGTAAGGGGGGGACATGCAGAGAGGAACATGTCCCCCCGAGTCCTTACAGAACCCCCCCCCCCTTGTGGATCGGACTCTGGACAAACTTTCCATGGTTTGTGGGGAAACCTCTGACGGAAAAGCCTGAGTAGAGCTGGAGCTTGATGTGGTGATGGGGCACCCAAGATCCCTCCTCTGGACCGTAACCTTTCTAATGAACAAGGAACTGTAGCTTGCCTCTAGAGAAACGAGAGTCGAGGATGGATTGTATCATGAATCTGGAGAGTGTGCATTCTGGACAAATGGCTTCACAAGGGAGACATGGAAAACTGTGGGAATTTTCATGGATGGTGAAGCTGAAGGCGATATGCCACCGGATTTACTTGTTCGAGAACTTCAAAAGGTCGCAAAAATCTGGGCGCCAACTTTGGGGAAGGCGTTTTGAGTTTAATATTCTTGGAGGAGATCCAGACTCTATCTCCTGGTTTAAATTACGGTGCTTTCAGGCATCGCCGATCTGCCTGTGTTTTTTTGTCTTTGGACAGCACCTAGCAAGGCGCTTTGAATCTTCCTCCAAGAATCCTGTAGGTTGGTGACCCGGGCATCAGCAGCTGGAACTCCAGATGGGGTGGAGGAGAGAGGAAGGCGGCTGGGATGGAAGCCGTAATTAACGAAAAAAGGGGATTCCTGAGTAGATCCGCTTCTAAGGTAGTTGATAGAGAACTCTGCACATGGTAAAAACTCCACCCAATTGTCTTGAGATTCGGACACGAAACACCTCAGGTACTGTTCCAGCGACTGGTTCATTCTCTCAGTTTGACCGTTGGACTGTGGGTGGTAGTCGGAGGAGAACCGAAGGGAGATACCGAGCCTCTGAGAGAATGCCCGCCAAAACTTTGAAATAAATTGTGTGCCCCTGTCAGAAACAATAGAGTGAGGAATACCGTGTAATCTGAAGATCTGTTTAGTGAAAGTATCGGCCAACGTGGTGGAATTTGGAAGACTCCTTGAGGGGTAAAAAATGTGCCTGTTTCGAGAATCTGTCCACTACTACAAGAATAGTATTCATGCCCTTGGACATTGGGAGTTCCACTACAAAATCCATGGATATATGCGTCCAAGGACGTTCAGGAATGGGAAGTGGCATAAGAAGACCCAAGGGCTTATGTCGAATGGACTTACTCTGTCCGCATACCGGACAAGCCTTCGTGAAGTCCTGAATATCTTTGCTCATGTTAGGCCACCAGACAGTGCGTTTGATCAAATCCAAAGTATACGCTTGAAACCCAGGTGTCCCGCTGATTTGGACAAATGACCCCATTCCAGGATTTTATGAAGAAACTGTGGCGCAGCATATAGGCGTCCTTCTGGTACCTCTGCACCGCTGGGAATGTGAGCATGGGCTTCCACTATTTTATCTAAGATGTTAAATTAATTGGCAGGGATTATACATCTAGAGGGGAGAATCGTCTCAGGAACCTCATCGGACCTCTCCTCAGTAGTGAACTGTC
Organism: Ascaphus truei; assembly: GCA_036426205.1. Taxonomy (NCBI): domain Eukaryota; kingdom Metazoa; phylum Chordata; class Amphibia; order Anura; family Ascaphidae; genus Ascaphus; species Ascaphus truei. The sequence goes on from WSYH01006175.1 coordinate 3,445, forward strand.
GTGACAGTGCGTCGGCCTTGGTATTCTTGGTGCCTGGAATGTACGAAATGGTGTAGTTGAAATGAGAAAAGAATAATGCCCAGCGGGCTTGCTGGGATACCAGACAGCGAGCCCCTTCAAGGTATAACAGGTTTTTATGGTCGGTGAGAATGGCCACTGGCTCTTTCGTGCCTTCAAGGAGATGTCTCCATTCTTGAAGAGCCAACTTAATTGCCAGGAGCTTCCTATTACCAAAGTAATAGTTTATTTCTGCCGGCGATAATTTCCTAGAAAAGAAGCCAGATGGATGGAGCCTGTCTTTGGGAGTGGACCTCTGCGATTGTACAGACCCGGCACTTGTGTCGGAAGCGTCGACCTCGAGTGTGAACGGAAGAGAGGTGTCCGGGTGGCGAAGGATGGGGGCAGACACTAACGCTTCTTTGAGGGCCACAAAAGCCTTAGTAGCTTCAGGGGACCAGAATGAAGGATTGGCCCTTTTTTTGGTAAGGGCGGTGATGGGTGCGACCGTGGTAGTGAAATTGCGGATGAACTTCCTGTAATAGTTCGCAAACCCGAGGAAACGCTGAATAGCCTTCAAGGAATTAGGCTGCGGCCAATCCAGGAGTGCCCTTAATTTTTCCGGGTCCATGGTAAACCCCTTCTCCGAAATGATGTAGCCAAGAAAAGCTGTAAAGGACTGATGAAAGAGACATTTCTCCAACTTGGCATAGAGTTTGTTAGCACGGAGGCGTGCTAGCACCATCTTGGTGTGGCGGATACGATCTTCCAGATTTCTGGAGAAAATAAGTATATCGTCAAGATATACGATGATGAAAATGTTCAGAATGTCCCGAAAGATCTCATTCATGAACTTTTGAAATACGGCCGGGGCATTACAGAGTCCAAAAGTTATCACTCGGTACTCATAATGGCCGCTACGAGCATTAAAAGCGGTTTTCCATTCGTCGCCCTCTCGGATACGAATCAGATTGTACGCTCCTCTGAGATCGAGTTTGGAGAATATAGTGGCACCCTGTAGCCTGTCGAACAACTCCGAGATTAAAGGGAGGGGATACCGATTTTTGATTGTGATCTTGTTAAGACCTCGGTAGTCGATACAGGGTCTCAAAGAGCCATCTTTCTTCTTCACAAAAAAGAACACGGCTCCGGCCAGGGAAGTAGAATTCCTGATGAATCCTTTTGCAAGGTTCTCTCGAATATAAGAAGACATTGCCTCGGTCTCTTGCAAGTAAAGGGGAAAAGACTTAGACTTGGGCAGTGTGGACCCTGGAATGAGCTCAATGGGGCAGTCAAACGATCGATGAGGCGGAAGTACCTCAGACTGGACCTTGTTGAAGACATCCTTAAAATTAGCATAAACATCGGGAAGAGTGGAGGGCGGTATAGTGGAGGTCTCCAGGCCTGCGAGAGTAGTCACAGGACATTGGTCTGGCCTCTTAGTCAGGGAATTCCACTGGATGGGTACTTTGTCCATCCAGTCGATGCACGGGTTATGCCGTTGTAGCCATGGTAACCCCAAAATGACTTCAGCCGTGGGCGAGTGTAAGACATCGAAGGAAATGAGTTCCGTGTGACCATCCGCCGTGGAAAGAGTGAGGGGCGGAGTCTTCAAGGAGATGAAAGCCGGTTGGAGGGGTCGACCATCAATGGCCTCGAAGCCAATGGGTACCTTCTTCTCGACCAAAGCAATCTGGTTATTGACTGCAAAAACCTGGTCCACAAAATTACCACTAGATCCAGAATCGATAAAGGCTGAGGCTGGCACCTGTACGTGGGGACCTTCGAGTACTATCGGAAGTAGAATTCTCTTGGGAAGTTCCTTGTGGGAAGAGGGACGAGAAGAGATGGTAACCAGGGAGAGCCCCTCAGACCTTACTGGGCGTTCTCTTTCCCCGGTCTTAGAGGACAGTGTCGCACCAGGTGATTGGGGGACCCACAATAATAACAGAGACCCTCGTTCCTACGGCGGATCCTCTCGGCGGACCGGAGCTGTTGGCTACCAATTTGCATAGGCTCCAGGGCATCAAGGGCAGGGAGGGGAGTAGGAGGAGGCCTTGGTGGGGCTGTAGTAGGCATCATGTATCTGGGGTGCTGGCGTTACTGAGGTCTCTCTTGGACCAGCTGGTCTACCCGAATGCTCAGGGCAATAAGATCCTCCAGCGAAGATGGTCGGGGTTGAGCCTCTAGTTCGTCCTTCAGGGAATCGGTACAAGCCCCGCCAGAAAGCTGCCGTAAGGGCCTCATCGTTCCAGCGGGTTTCTGCGGCAATCGTGCGTATCTCGCTGCGGATCTGCGACCCTGGGAAAGCTGGAACAGGGAAGATGCAGCGGTCTCCTTACGGGCCGGAGTGTCGAAGACCTGTTGGAATTCACGCTGGAACCTGGGGAAATCTTGGGTTATTTCAGGTCTAAGTTCCCAGATAGGCGAGGCCCACCTATGAATTGGTAAAGAAGAATTTGAATGTATTCTAATCAGAAAACCCCCTCTGCCAATCTTTTATTATTTACCCAAGTAACATAAAGACCCAGTACATCCCCCTGTAAAACCTATTATTTCTGGTGTTCATTCTATCACATCCAATCTTTCAGCATTTTTTTTTTTTTTTTTACAGAAATCGGTCAAGAAATTCAGATTATATTTACAAGACACAACACATATTTTAAATTTACTTAATAATATAGTATGGACCAAGCATTATTATTTAGTCACGTGCGATGTCACTTCACTTTACACTGTTATTGAGCATGATCACGGTTGCACATCGGCACATTATTTTCTGGAATTAGAAGGCACATACACTAAAACTCATATTGACTTTATTATTACACTAATTAAATTCACTTTAACACATAATTTTTCTGGTTTAATGAAGAGATTTATTTGCAGATTAAGGGCACGGCGATGGACACCAGGTTTGCACCCAGTTATGCTAATCTCTTGATGGGAATGTGGGAAGACCAAAACATCTGGTCACAACATGAATTCAGTGCAAACCTGCTGCTCTGTACCAGATATATGGACGACGTATTTTTTATTTGGAATGGTGGTCATGACACGTTATTATTATTTTGTGATTATTTAAATCACAATAATTATAACTTGAAATTCACTTATAATTTTAGCACTACTGATCTTGAGTTTCTTGACCTATTAATATATATTGAAGGTCAAATTTGTACAAAAACTCATTACAAACCAGTTATTTGCCTAAACTACATAGAGGTGGATAGTAACCACCATAAACCTTGGCTTGAAAACATCCCACTTACATCACTAACCTTCAGGGACCATTTAACACCTTAAGTCATAAATCGCATACTGCACAGGGGGGAGGGAGAGGCTCCAGAAACACAGAAAACATTCCAAAATGCATTGTTTTTAAGTAAAACCTTTCTTGCTGTATCCATTGTAACACCGCTGGAAGAAGAGATCAGTGTATCTTGAAAGCTCGCACAATTAAAAACATTTAGTTAGCCACAGAACGGTATCGTCTATTCGATTTTGAGATATATATATACTTAGTTAAGCTATGGTGGGTAAAAAAAGTGACAAAAACCCTCCACAGCAAAGCATATAGCAAATGGAAATATTACTGTATGCTCACTGTATGTATCATTTGCATGTCTTAGACAGATCTCCAACCCCGCTTTTCACCATTATCACCCAGCACACAGCACTTCCACTGCAGCAAGGAACTCTGGGAAATGACATGCAAATGAGCACACAGTGCCACCTTTTGCTTCAAACCCATTAACATGGTTCCCTATAGGCTTAAGCTTTCTGCATGGTCACAGCTTTTAGCACAGCCAGGGTTAAGATGCATAGCCAGCAAACCCACCCACAGACAGCTGTTTCGACCTTAATGGGTCTCCTCAGTGTGGGGTTGGTTATACTGGCTATGCAAAAATGAAGCAAGGATAGGTTTTACCATACTTAGTTAAGCTATGGTGGGTAAAAAAAAGTCACGGGAGACCAAGGTTATTACCATCTTTTATACCAGGATCATTTGATTGAGCAAAGCAAGGAGGTACAATAAATAGTAATTTATTCCAAGAAAAGACATATACACAATGTAACACAATTTCGTCTGAAAATACACTTACTAATACGGGGGCTAACAAAATTATTCGTCCTTAGAACAAAAGTCTGTAGGAGCACTTTGCCATGACCGGGAGTTACTCGCAAAAGTCCTGGAGCTGTCCTCAGAAAGCAATGCCGGCCGCAACCGCTGCTATTTCCAATGGAGCATCTTTGTTCGTTCTTGAATTTACCGCTGATGGTTTGGCACTTGGAATCTCTCCTCCGGATTGGCTGCAGGGATTATTATAGTATCCAGAGTCCCATTCATAACTACTACAGCCATTCTTACCAGCCTAGAAGTAGAAGATTGAGAGGTGCGCACGAACCGGAGGGAGCAGGAAAGGACCCCAAATCAAAAAGTATATTAAAAAAGGTACTTTATTGTGTCATGAGACCATCCAACGCGTTTTGAACGTCACTGCGTTCTTTATCATTTTTTATTTTGGGTCCTTTGATGCTCCCTCCAGGTTCGTGCGCTCCTCTCAATCTTCTACGTCTACATACCAGAATTGGAAGTTGCACAGCCAGCCAGCCACACCAAGGAACGTGAGTAATTATTGCTACAGGGTTACCTACCAATGAGATTGATCGTGGGTGTTCTCGCACTATCCACTACCTGTCTTCAGGAGGACTGTACCCATATTATTAGCTGCATTACTACTACTCTACATTTGTGATTATGGATTTCCTTTGATGTTGGTTCTGGCACTTCATCATCATTTGAGAGCTTTGCTACCTAAACGATATTCTTACCAGCTTATAATGAAGTTGCCAATACTCTGAAGCCGGGCAGGCACAGACTCCAATTCTGCAAAGGGCATGCGCCAACCTGGCACTTCTGCCACTTAGCATATGGGACCCAACCCGTTTCTGGTGCCAGTACATCTGGGCTAGGCGAACATTTGCCAGATAGCCCGGAATTACGCCAGGACGTGGGTACTCAAGTAAATCTACATTACTCCTCCTGCCCTGACACCTTGGCAACTCAGACTTTCAAGTCCGGGCCTAAGGAGACTTTGTGGCACTAAGTCAGCGGGTCTGCTTAGGATCAATGACTTGGAAATTCCCAAGCTCATACAGGTCAACAGTACATATACATATTAAGTGTATCCCTGTAATCAAATGTACAGTTCTCTATCTCTGTGTCCTGTATGAAAGTCCCTGAGTTCCCAACATATTTATCATGCAACAAGAGATAGACTTTCATTCATCAAACTTCATAAAAGTTTATAAAAAATGCGTTTGAGTCTTTTTTTGTGTTTCTCCCTAAATTATGTGCATGGGCATTTTCAGAGCTCTACGACCTTCCTAACAGAAGTTAGCAAAATTAGCTCAAAAGAATGCTTAGGAACACTCTCACGGTTTCTTATGTTTTTGGAGCCGGACTTAGAAACATTTCCCCATCTTCCACCTTATCCCCGGTGGAAGACACTCCGAACTCTCATACCTGGTTTCTGGGGTTTGGGCATATTCTGTGGGACCCTTATAAACTGGGGACCCCTTGGATGAACCCGGGATGTGATTCATCCCCATGCCCCGTTTAACTGTCCTGGTCTGTGCCAAAGCAGGGAGACCTGGCGATGAGTCACATAATTGCTTCCTGGGGAGGATTTTGTCCATTGGTCTGTGACTTTATGTCCCCTGAATCAGGTATGATTCCTGGGTACATTTTCGGGGTTCATCTGGTATGATTCCTGGGTACATTTTCGGATTTCATCCTGCTCCTGACGAAGCTGACAAGCTCAGTGAAACGCGTAGAGCCGTAGGTGTTGACGCTGAGAAGCCGAGTCTGGAGGACCCACTATCCGAGACGATCTCCCTCTACCTGATCCGTGAGCCAGGACGTGACGTAAGTCCGACCGGAAGTGACGCATGACGTGGAACCGGGGACTTACAAGCTGACACGGGGAGAGAATCTTGAGACCAGGAAGCTGTGTATACCGATACCTCCACGGCGCGAGACGTTCCCTTGCGTCCATCACCTTTTATGTGTCCATATGATATGTACACAATGTGAGTACATATGATATTGTTTGATTGATTTTAGATTAAATTGTGTTGGTCTGCACAATCAGTCTTTTCCTTTATGTTCCTCTGAGATTCTCCATCTACATTATATCTCTGGGATCTGTCTTCGACACTGTATCCTGACAGTCATCTGGTTATTACCTCTTCGCTCATACAAATTGACCTTCTTGTGAGTAGGCATATTATACGAGCCAAGTTTTTAAATTCCACCGAGATTATAATACAGAAGTGCACTATATTTGTCCTTTTCTAATTTTTTTTGTTTCAATTTTTTTAATTGTTTTTTTACACAGAAAACAGATTATACATTTCCGACTCATCGATAAAGTGTGGAGTACACTTAAACATGTAGTCACAATGGTTCACAGGCTTTATAACACTTAGCTTATCAGAAACTTAGACATTAGTTCTGACAGAACGGCTCCCCATACCTTTGTGGGTTAGGTGAGGGTGACCTCAGATGCATGAGTATCTTTGAGTTTGTCCACTTTTAAGGTTAACCAATTTGGAATGATAGGACAGAGAAAGAGAAAGAATAGAAAAAGAGAGGGGGGGGGGTGGGGGTGTGGGGAGGGGGTTGTCAGGTAGGTCCCGAGCTTGCAGAGCCTCATCATCTCTGTCAATCTTTTGTTAGTTGCTGCTCCCTATTCTCTTATTCCTCTGCATTGGGGGGTTGGTCTGGGGTTTAGACTAGGTTTGGGACCATATGTCCCAAACTTTGTGGAATTTTTCCACTTTTTGGGAGAGCTGGGCCGAAAGCAGCTCCATTGTTTTGACTTCTCTCAACCTTTTGTTCACCATTTGCTTGGAAGGTGCATTGACGTTCTTCCAGGCAGCTGCTATTGAACAGCGTGCGGCCGTGAGGATGAATCTGATAATTTTGCCCTCTGGCGAGGGGATCTCTTCCACAGGCTTTCCCAGTAGTATAATCATCGTGTCAACGGGTTCTCTCTCCTGTGGTTTCTTGCAACATATTTTGTATGTGCGTCCAGAAACGCTGTATCTTTGGACAGAACCCCCATATATGTGCCATATCTCCAGTCAGGCCACACCCTCTCCAGCAGAGATCCGGTGTGCCTGGGAAGATCTGGCTCAGCCTACTCGGGGTTAGGTACCATTGAAATAGAATTTTGTATATGTTTTCTTTCGTGGTCGTGCAGATTGATGTTTTAGCTGCCGATTCCCAGATATCCTCCCAATCTTCCCTATCTATTTCTATCCCAAGGTCTTCGGCCCATTTCAACATATAATTATGGTTTTGTGGGGTGATTGTCGAAGTCAGTCCCGCATATATCCTCGAGATCAGACCCTTCTGGTGCACCCCTATTGTGCATAGTCTTTCAAATTTTGTTAAATTCGGAAAGCTCTTATTCTGCGAAACTGACTGCAGAAAGTGTCTAACCTGTAGGAAGCCAAAGATTGGGATATCCCGTGCTTGGTATTTTGTTTGCACCTCTTGGAATGTCATAGGTTTACCTCCGACCACAAGGTCCTCTAATCTTACAATGCCAAGCTCCTTTAGTTTTTTGAAGGATTTTTTTATACACCCTGGGGGAAACTCGGGGTTATTATATAAAGGAGTTAACAGTGATGGATTCGAATTGAGTGAGTATTTCTTTTTGGATCTGGACCAAATCTCCCACGTACACCTCATCGATCCCAGCTCAAATCAGCCCCACAGGGTCGAGGTCAGGGAGCTAGGGGACACAAAGATAGACTCCATCTGCAACCAGCCTGCAGTGGTGGGGTCGTTGTTCCATGACACCACTTGTTTTAACTGGGACCCTTGATAATATTTGGTGATATCAGGATTCCCCCACGCCCCTCCCCCCTCCTTAGGTGACAACATTACTGATCTCGCCACTCTCGGCCTTTTGTTCTTCCATATAAATTGGAACACTCTATTATATGTATGTTTTTAAGTTCTGCTATCGGGACTTTTACCGGGATTGTTTGGAATAGGTATAACAATCTTGGGACTACATTCATCTTTACTGTGGCTATCTGACCCAACCAGGAGATCTGTAGATCGTTCCATCGCTGAAGATCTTTTTTTATTTTTTCAAACAGCGTGGGGTAGTTACTCTTATAGAGTTCCCAGTATGATTTTGTTATTTTAATTCCAAGGTATTTTATATTATTAGCAGCCCATTTGTATTTAAATTTGGATTGTAATATTGCCCTCTCTGCATCTGGTAGCTTTAGGTTTAGTATTTCAGATTTATCGTTATTAATTTTGTACCCGGATATTTTGCCAAATTGGTTTAGTTGTAGCTGGAGATTGGGCAAGGATATTAATGGGTTTGCTATAGATATATAATGTCATCTGCGAAGAGGGAGATCTTATAGTCCACCTCCCCTATTTTGATACCTTGGATGTTTTGGTCTTCTCTAATCGTCGCTGCCAGTGGCTCAATTGTTAATGCGAAGAGGAGTGGGGACAGGGGGCATCCCTGTTGGTGCCATTTTTAATTTTGATTGGAGTCAAATCCCCCCCGGGAGCTTGACGTAGGCAGAGGGCGACCTATACGGGGCTCTAACGCCCTCCAGGTATGGTCCCGCGAATCCGAATTTTAAAAGTGTTTTATCCAAAAAATCCCACTTGATTCTATCAAACGCTTTCTCAGCGTCTAAGCGTAATAGAATAGCCTTTGTATCAGCCAGGTGTACGCAGTCCACTATGTTTATGACTTTTCGGGTGTTGTCAGAGGCCTGCCTGTTTTGAATGAAGCCCACCTGATCTATATGGATGAGTCTCGGCAGGATCGGAGACAACCTGTTCGCTAAAAGTTTACTATATATTTTCAAGTCGGTATTCAATAGCGAAATAGGCCCATAGCTTCCACATTGGAGGGGGTCCCGCCCCTCCTTATGAATGATGGCTAGGTTGGCCATGGACATTGAGGTCAGGACGGGTTCCCCCTCCAAGAAAGAATTTAATGTCTCAAGGATATATGGGGAGAGCACCTTCGCAATTTTTTTATAGTACAGGTTGGAAAAGCCGTCCGGGCCTGGGGTCTTATTTGTTTTTAGTGAGCCTATGGCCTCCATTAGTTCTTCTTTAGAAATGCTTTTGTTTAACATTTGAGATTCCTCCTCATTTAGTTTCGGTAGTTTACAGTTATTTAAGTACTCTGCTATTGCCTCGGACCCTGTGCTACCCTCTCGGGGGGGGGGTGTAGGTTGTATAATTTGGTAAAAAAGAAAGATGATGTAGAATAGCGCTAATGAGAATAGACTATATACCCTACTGTGAGGGTGAACACTAGTGGTAAGCTAGGCAACCTGAGGAAAATCTGATGGTACAATCAGAACAATAGCATAAAACAAAAAGAGATACCAGCGCCTAATAAGTCCAATTAGGTGGAATCCTGGATGTCCAGTAGAAGTAATTCAAGTCCCAAAGTGATCAGCTGTCTCGTAATCTTGAGGTGACCTGATGTGACTTCGTTCATGGGATTTGAACATGAAATGAAAAAAGAGATATTTAGTGCAACATTGCTATGAATAATTACACAGACATGAACTCACAGACTTACTAACAATACTAACAAGACAGACAAACACAGAAGCAAAGCTAGTATAAAAAATTAGTTTAATATAACTAGATTAAATAAAATGCTGGACAATAACGGGAACGCCAATCCGGTTGGGTAAAACCTGAGTGACACTCACGGATGCAAACAGGTTATGGCATGAGAGATGGTTAAGTATTAGCTCCAGCTGTGTAGGGAGTCCTCAGAGCGCCGAGAACGCCGTGTGCTCCTCCGTGTATCCTGGTTCATAAAACCGGAAGTGACGTCTCCGATGCGTGCCGGGACCGGTAGTGACATCACCGGACGTGGCGTCAAGGCCTGGCAGAGCCTTCCAACGGAGCCGAAAGAAGCGGCGATCCTCCCTCCTCTGTCCCTCCACACGGAAGAGCACACGGCGTTCTCGGCGCTCTGAGGAGCTAATACTTAACCATCTCATGCCAGTAACCTTTTGCCGTCCTGTGAGTGTCACTCAGGTTTTACCCAACCGGATTGGCGTTCCCGTTATTGTCCAGCATTTTATTTAATCTTTATATATTAACTAATTTTTTATACTAGCTTTGCTTCTGTGTTTGTCTTCTTTTGTTAGTATTGTTAGTAAGTCTGGTGAGTTCATGTCTGTGTAATTATTCATAGCAATGTTGCACTAAATATCTCTTTTTTCATTTCATGTTCAAATCCCATGAAGAAGTCACTCAGGTCACCTCAAGATTACGAGACAGCGATCACTTTTTTTACTTATTACTTCTCCTTTCATCCTTCTTGCATCATTTTCCTTTTTTTGGTTTTATGGGCGCTATCTGTTTTTCTTTCTTGTATTTTTGATTTTTGAGTTCCATACTTCTCTTTCTCTTATAGTATTTCCCGCTTTTGTATGAATTACTGGTATTTGATTTTTAAGTCTCAGACCTCTTAGTTTGCATGCAAACAATATATCTGCTTTATTCCCTTTGTCGTAGTATCTTTGGTTTGTCCATCGTACACTACCGACACACTTTATTAAAGTGTGGCCGGTACCGCAAGCCGGGAGATTTCCCGGCTTGCTAGTGGCCGCCCCTCGGGTGCCGCGCGTCATAGACGCGCGGTCACGCGTCTTCGGGAGCCTGCGCCCCCTGCACGCGCGCTCCAGGGCTCCCCGAGTGAGCCCTGGTGTCCCCGCATCGCGGGACGGCGCAGGGGGTTCCGGGGGACCCAGCAGACCCTGCAGCGGTAGGGAGAGCGCCCGATCGAGGGCGCCTTCCGCTGCTTCGCGCGCGCCCGTCCCCTCGGGCGCGCGCTCCGCAGCCTCTCTTGCGGCCGCAAGAACGGGCAAATGCTCGAATAAACTTGGCCGCAGCAGTAATGCTCTCTCTCACTTCGTCAATTTGGGTTTCCTTTAGATCTAGTCTGGCTTTTTTCCAGTTTTTTAAGAGTTTTCTTACACGGGGTTATCTTTATGTTGCCTTTCTAATGAGGCTAATTGGATAGATAGTTCTTTTATATCTTTTAAGTTTCTCTTTTTCTTGTGAGATGCTATGGAGATCAATTCTCCTCTAATCGCTGCTTTATATGCGCCTCCCACAGAATTGACGGGGATGACACAGAGCCTTTATTCAATGAAAGTAGTCCCTCAATTTTGCTTAACAGTCCTCTCTATCTCTTTCGAATTTAAGTAGAGAATCGTTCAGTTTCCACGTGTAACTGTTGTTTTTACCGAATGGCAGGGAGAGCATTAACTCTATCTGAGCGTGGTCAGACCAAGATATAGACCCTATATTTGGACTGGGAGGATGCCTGGAGAAATATTGTTGGTACCCAAGAAACAATCAATCCTTGATTAGGTCTGATGAGGGGCTGAGTTAGAATGTATAATCCCTTCTTTGTCCCCGATGTTGGGCTCTCCATATATCTGTTAGTGAAAACTCCTTGATTGTCTCTCTAAATTTTGTGGAGTTTGCGCGTAGTCGACTAGATTGGTTTTGTCTACAGTGGCGACACACTTATTATCTCTCCCAACGGCTAGTCCGCGAATTGGGTATACTCGGGTGTATTGAGGTTTGTGATCGTTTTCTGCACAGTGCATTGCGTTATATCCCCTGCTGTGATTTAAGCATTTTATTCCGGCTGGCTGCAATACTGACTGCATGCGTGTAAAAACACATGGGGGCGCTTGCGAGCTGTTCTCTTTGAAGCCGTCCCCTATAATGAATTGTAATGCAGTATATATACTGTATATATAATATACTGTATAACACAGCCCCTATAACCCCTAACATACAGTACTGTAACCATACAGTACGTATATGCACATACTGTAATGATACTATGGGCCGGTGGGGGCGAGATGTGTTTGCAGCAGAGAGAGATCCGCTGCTCTCTCTCTGCGCAAACACGGCCATTAAACTATTTTAAATACTTTTTATTTTATAGTGTAGATGTGCAGGGGTCTCGGGAGCTGAACCGCACTGGTTTCAGGTTGGGGGACCCCCTGCTTCCCGAGATACAGCCCCCTTTATGAGGTGCCGGTATCCCTCTGCGTTTAAAGGTCCTGATCACGTGATCGTGGCCTGTTAAACCAAGCAGAGGGATATGAAGGTGAAGGGGGTATTTGGCCCTTGGTGTGAGTTTAGGACTTGCGGGGGGGTTGCGGGTGCAACTTACCCCTTCAACGACCGTAGCAGTTAATACCGCTACGGTCATGAAGGGGTTAACCACTCCCGCGACCCCCCCCGCAAGCCCAAAACACCATGTTGGGGCTAATACCCCCTTCACCCACCCCCCCTACCCACAAATAAAAATAATCACACACAGCATCCCCGCAATACCAAATAAATAAATAAATAATAAATCACAAATAATACATTTGAAATACATTTTTATTCCTAGTGTAGATGTGCAGGGGGTCTCGGGAGCTGAACCGTGTTGGTTTCAGGTCGGGGGACCCCCCTGCCTCCCGAGATACAGCCCCTTTATGAGGTGCGCGGTATCCCTGCTTTTAAACATCCCGATCACGTGACCGCGGCCTGTTAAACCAAGCAAGGGATACCGGCACCCCCACAAGGGGCCTGTATCTCGGGGGCAGGGGGTCCCCGGACCTGAAACCACAGCGGTTCTGCTCCGAGACCCTCTGCACATCTACACTGTGAATAAACACACCATCATTAAAGAATCATTCTTTGACCCTTAGCGGCTATGTGCTATGGTAACGAAGCAGCATTTCTGTATTTTTAATAATATTGTACAGTGAGCAGGGGGTTCCCTGAGCCAGAAATTAATGCTCAAGGGGCCCCCTGCTCCTGCACAATATTATTTAAAGTACAGAAATGCTGCTTCATTACCATAGCGTATAGTCGCTAAGGTAATGAAGGGGTTAAGGCATAATAACCAATAAATACATTCCCACTACCCATGGCAACCTCCGCTGTTGCTGCTGTAAAACAGAGAAAAAAATTAACACTTTCAAAGTACAGTAATGTCCAATAACCCCTTAATCTCCACAGCGGTTATTAACCGCTACAGTCATGAAGGGGTTAACCCACCCTCACCCACCACTCGGGTTGCCTACATACCCTCCCACTCTAACCCCCCACCCCGTGAGGCCTAACCACCCTCAACCCTCACCCACTAACTACCCACAAGGGAGGCCTACCCACATACCGTTGGGGAACCCCACCCACCCCCCACCCCCAGTCCCCGCAATAAAAACAATACAGTGCCCCACAATAAACAGCATTCTATTTATTAAATACATTACCCACCCCCTGTGCCCCCCTATAAATACAAGATTTATTCTTTTACAGTATGTCTGGGTTGTAGACAACATTCATATCTCCTGCTATCAGCAAGGAGGATAGTGTTTGTTGATCTAGGGTCTCCAAAACCTCGTTCAAGAATTCGGCTTGGGCTTCGTTAGGGGCATAGACATTAAGAAGGGAAACTTTAACTCCCGCCAGAGACCCTTTCACCAACAGTTATCTGCCCTCTGCATCTGGTCTAACCTCATCCACTGCAAATGGTGTATTGTTTTTAAACAAGATGGCTACTCCTCTTTTTTTTGTTTTAGAGGACGCAAAGTATGCTTGGGGATAAGTTTGCTTAAATGTGTTGGGGGGAGAGTTTATATTGAAGTGTGTTTCTTGAAGGAACACTATGTCTCCCTTTGACTTTTTAAACTCCTGAAGAGCCAATCTTCTTTATTTGTTAGGGTTGAGGCCCTTTACATTTAGTGATATTATTTTTATGGCTGACATGTTAGCCATAGTCTAGTTCGCTTGACCTTAGTGGTCCCTCTAGCCACTATCCCACTGAGGTCAATGTTCCTCTTATTTGGTAGTAATCTCCTAACCTTGCTTTGCATATCTGCATCGCTCAGGGGGGGCAGTTAGTGGGGTGAAAGGGAGATAGAGAGAGGAGAGAAAAAGAGCGTTTTTTTTTTAAAAACCCCAAAAATGGAAACCATGATCACCTGTGTGATCTGGATTTTGGGCTTATTGCCCGTGTGGAGACGACCGTGAGCCATGAGCACACTCAGCCCTCCGCGGTCGTGTCCCAAGCCCTCCACTAAATATTTATGTCTGTAACCTTATTTCTCTCTTTTTTTTTTTCCACCCCAATATCTATACTGTATGCTACTGTGTCCTACGGCACCTTAATCGACTGGCCGCCCTGGGGTTAGGGTCACAATTGGATAGTCACCCTCCTTCTCTCTGTTGTAGGCCTACCTCTGGGGGTAGAAACAGATCCTGATATTAGGCCCGCATTTTGTAGTTCTTCTGGTCTCTTACTGGCGCAAGGCTTGACTCAACCAGAGGGGTTAAACCTCGATGTGGTGGGAGAGGGGAAGAGGGGGGGGAAGCCGCGTGGGAGGAGAGGGGAGATGGGGGGGGGGGGTTGGGTGGACGGGGGTACGATGGCTTGCTCTTGTCTGTTTGTTATCTGGTACATTTCAATTTGGACATACGTCCTCTGTTGCTTGTATTTCCGCTATATCGTGTCTTTTGCTTCCATTCCTGTATAGAGGGGGGGGGGGGAGGGGGCTGGCAGTGAGATTAGGGGAACGGAATTGGGCTGGGGGGGGAGGGGGGGATAGGGAAGGGGGGGTAGCCGGAATTCTTTGATCCATAACATAGGTTCACCTATCCATGTCAGTGTGTGTGGAAGAACTAGCTGCCCCTGGGGGAGAGGGGGGGCGAGGGAGAGGGGTGGGGGCAAGGGGGTGGGATGTGGAGAAATGGATTTAGGTGCTCAGGCCAAGATATGCGGTAAGAAGGGGAGCTTGGGAATTTCTCATATGCTTTGTTGAGCACATACATTTCCTCAGTTACCCTTTTCACGTTACCTGCTAGTACTTTCTATGTACCAATGTTTTTATAATTAGCCCTATAACATTCCCACAATTGTATCTGAGAGGTAGTTAGACGCCATACTATTGGGGGAGGTTAGGGTGAGTCGCCTATTGGGACCTGACTTTCTATGTCGTGGTTTCTTGTGTACCTCCCTTATTTCATCGCCACCCAGGCGGGGACCCGGGCGTGGTCGGACGCTGGGCTTGCCCCCCGTTTTGCTGGCCTCCCATTGGGCGAGTATGGTAGTGACTTGGGCGGCCATCACCTGAATAATATCATACTACATATGTTTTTGAACACATATCACAAATTTTTCCCCTCAGTTACATTCAGTTACACCTGCCACATCTGTTACCCCCAGTCTTCTATTTTTTTTACACAACCCTGTCTAATTATCCAAGTTCGGCATCACTCTATTTGCAATGGGACCGGAAGAGGGTTCGGCCCCCCCCGGTCCCAGGCTTGGGGGAATCTAAACCAAGGGGGAGGAGGGAGAAAGGGTACTGGAGGTCTCGACGTTGATATCTCATTTCTATGTACCCACGATAACTGATATTTACACCATACCATATTTCAATTCTGCATTGGGACAGGCGAGTCTGCTCAGAATTATTCGGCGGCGCGGGATGGAATTTGCGCGGTGAAGGAGGGAGGTGAGGAAGGTCGGGTTCTAGTTCTGGTATCTAATACATTAATTCAGTTATCTCTATGTCCTTCTTAACGGGTGACAAGTTAACGCAAATTTATGTGAAAACCAATTAGGCTATTGTCCCTTCTGTTAAAGCTGTCCAGTGTCAGTCAATATCCATCGCAGGTGTGGTTTTTTAATAAACCAGATTCATTGTATTAGAAAAAAAATAATTTTAGCATTTCCTGGTTCTTGCTTTTAAAAAAAAACAACTTAGAAAGACCAATTTTCTTGTATCTATTTAAACAAGCAGTTGCTAAGGCACTGCCCCTTCATGTCCTGTCACAAGCCCTGGCACACCCCTTTGTCAGCCCTGCCCTCCCTCTAGCACATGTCAGTGCAGGAGTGCTCATGAATATTCATGAGCTTCCACTGACAGACAAGCAGAATATAAACAGATCCCTTCACTAATTATGTCACCACATTTCGACCTATCAATACATGGAGAACGAATTGACTGGCAGCTATACAGTTCTTTAGGTAATTAGAGATTGCACACATAAAACTATTGAAGTAAAAAAAAAAAAAAGACTGAACTGCAGCTTTAAATAGAGAGTCGAGCTCCCATTCCTTATGAAACATCGCCCTCCTGTGGCCTTTTCTGGTAAATCTCTTCCTCCTATGTTTACCTTTACCATCAGGTCTCTGCGTCTGTAGCTAGGCTCCGCCGGGTCTCCCTGAAGCTCCGTCCACCCGACCCCTCCTCCGCCCCCCTCAGGTAAGTTGATGGGACCGGGGGTGTCCCCAGCCTGGGGTTTTTTCCTCCTTGTGCTCGGGCGGGGGGAGGGCAGGGAACAGCGAAGGCGGGTGAGACATGTGGGTGTCGGGTGCTTGCAGTGTGGGTGCTCGTCTGTGTGATAAGGGGACAGGGGAGGTGAGGTGGTGGCGAGAAAAGGTGGGGGAGGGGGTGTTTCAAACACCATATAGTGGGTTTTGCAGGTAGGTATAGTTTTTGGGTGGGGGTCTCGTCGGTTGGTGTCGCTTAGTTGTGCGGGAGAGGGGGAGGGGTGATGGGTGGGGGAGAGGGAGAGGGTTCATTTCACCGTATGAGCAGAGAGGGTGTCTCAGCCTTTCAGGGGGCATCTTGGTGATTTCTTTCCTGGATCTTTAGGGTCTTGGCGTCGCTTTGGTGGTTTTCTGCTGGGCCAGGCGTTCCGAAGATCTGGAGCCGCGTTGTCGCCGGGGCAGGTTCGTATCCTCTTCTTCTTCTTCCTCTTGTCTCAGTCCTTGTAGGGCAGGGAGTCCCAGGAGCCGCAGGAACCTGGGGGCTTCTTCTATGTGCAAGATCGTGAAGAACTTGCCTTTAGCGTGGACTCTGAGTTTAAATGGGAATCCCCATCGATAACACACGCTGTGGTTTTGTAGGTGCTGCGTCAGAGGCTTCAAGTCTTTTCGGCGGAGAGTAGTGGTTCTTGACAGGTCACTATAGATCTGGATCTGTTCTCCCTGGAATGCGATCTGGTTCATCTCTCTGCTTTTAGACAGGATTTTCTCTTTGGTGCCGTAAGAGTGGAAACGAGCGATTACATCTCTGCGTCTCTTTGGGTCCTCCTGCCTTGGGCCCAGGGCTCTATGAGCTCGGTCCAGCTTCATATACTCTTTTTTTCAAATCTGGCACCAGTGTTTGGGATAGGTCCTGTAGGCAGGGTGTGAGGGCCTCTGCTGGGACAGTTTCAGGGATGTTTCTGAACCTTAGGTTCTGGCGCCGGTCGCGGTTCTCTTGGTCTTCCAGACCATCTTTCAGCAGGGCAATATCTTGGTTGAGCCTGTTCATTTCATCCTCTGCTGATGACTGTACTGCCTCGATCTCCTCCACCCTACCCTCCAGGGACTCTGTCCTCTGCGTTACTCCGTTGAGGTCTTGTTTTATTTTATTGATCGCGCTGTTCAGATCCTCGTTGAAGCCTTTCCTCAGCTTGGTGAACATCTGGTTCATATATTCCTCGAAGAAGTCTTTAGTAATGAGGTGGCTTGCGTTTATCTGCTCCAAAAGAGGCTGCTCGCGGGCGGGAGTACTTGCCACGCTGGTGCCGGCGCCATCTTGGCTCTCCTCTTCCTGGTCTGCCTGGCGCTTCGACGGCGTAAAGTATGTCGAAACGCTTTGCGTGGGGTTTGTTTTCTGTTGTTTTGCCATCCTGGCTTTTAGCTGATGCTGCCCTCACGTTTCCCAAGCTTTTTGGGGTGTTTTTCTCTCTTTCTAGCTCCTTCTTAGTGGAGGGGGATCAGGAGCTCCGCTTTAGGCTGGCATGTGCAGTGACATCACCGGAAGTCTCCCCTCTTTAGAACATTTTTAATGGGGCAAAGACATTTAATCTTGTCAGTGTCTGCTGTGTCGCTCCTCTGCATGCGAGCCACTTTATTGCATCTATGCTTGGGTTTTGAGGGGTTATGCAGACATTGCCTAGTGGCCGAGGCATGTGTAACTGCTTTTGTTTTTTTTATTCTCCTGCCTCAGCAGCCCCTGGGCTAGGATTAGGCTGATTTTCTATGTTTTAGTGTTTATTTATTTATGTTCCTTGGGGGAGATGTGCCTTTAAATCCAACCTGCGACGGCCATCTTGGATTTGGCCAACACGCAGGCTGAAACGCAAGGAGCCAGACAGCTCTGATCCAGGCAGCAGTTGTTCTCAGCCCCTCTCCTCGCAGCGACGGTGCAGCCAGGTGGAAGGCAGCACAGAAAGGTAGGGGGGGGATAGCGGGAAGGCGTGCAGATCGAGTTAACTGCCGGCCGGGAGAGGTAAGCACGACGTGCAGCTACAGCGCCACGGCAGCCATTTTGGTTAGCCTCCAGCCGCACCAGAGCCCCGCGCCGCCATCGCAGGCCCCACCAGCAGCCTCAGTCCCCCTCCCCTCACAGTGTGGACGCCGGGAGGTGACCTCCTGGGATTTTTATTGAGGCAGGCAGCTTACCCCCACTCCTTTGCTGTTCTAGGTGGGTTGCCCTCTACTTCGATTCCCCACTTCTCGGCCTTCTGTGGGTGTCAGCACTAGGCAGCCATTTTGCAAGTCACGGCTGTACTTGCGGAGCTCTCTCTTATTTGCCAGCAAACATCAATTTGACCCTGGATCAATTACTGTGGGTCCTACTCTTAGGGAGAGAGGGTTTTCCTCCACTTGTAAATATATTTATAGGGTTTTTTCCCTCATTTTTTCTCCCTTGAAGTTCGCTTTTTTGGAACTTTTAAGATGGAGCTCTCCTGACACACATCTTCACAGCCCCCCTTTTTTAATTTTTGGGGCTAAATGGATAACAACGCTCCCATTGAACTACGGACATTACATTTTCTGGATTGCCAGCAACTCTGGTCCCCTTCTATCTAGACACATCATGACAACACTTTTACAGTAAAATCCCCCCTGAAACCCACACCCTGCGATGTCTCCACTGGTTGACACTCCTGGAATGGCAAAACACACAAATCACTGGTTACAGTCCAGTACATAAGCCATTACGGCATTTAGGAGCTGATACAGCAATTCCTCCCAATATGGCACAGGGGTAACCTGACGGGCATAATACCTTTATTAATGGCCTGGTTACCCCTTCACGTAATACACACACACACATTTGTGTCAAAAGGAGTGCTACTGCGCATGGCCAAATGTATACAAAAGACAGAAATGCCCAATGCTGCATCCAATGTGACAATATATAGTAAAATACTTCATTAGTATTCTCGTGAGTAAGTGTTATTTAGTTATAAGCCTGCTGCCACATCATGGCATGACCAGTAACACAGGTTCTAACACTAAACTGAAAATTATCATTTACCTCTGCTGGAGGGAGAATGACCGCAGTGGGTCTGTCCAACACAGAAACATGAAAAACCTTCTACTTTAAAAAGTGGGAAGGGGTGAGCTTAAACCCTGGGAGGAGGGGACACTAACCTTTTTAAAGTAAAGGTTTTTTCATGTTTCTGTGTTGGACAGACCCACTGCCCAACTCTACCCTGGCCCCAGTCAGTATAAAATGATCAATAAATACAGAATGATACTAAACAGCATTAGCACTTTTAACCCACTGTCGCCATGCTGTACCAGCATAAAACACTATATACATTATTATGGGTGTGTATGTATATATATATATACAGTGTTCGACAAACCTATACATTTGCACGCCCCGGGCGAGTGGATTTAAGATCGTGGCGAGCTCCTATTGGCCCAAGCAGCACACGTTTGATACTAGGTAGCGAGTAGATTTTTTTGTTTGGCGAGTAGATTTTTTGGTGATTTGTCGACGACTGTATAATATATATATATATATATGTGTGTGAAAAAGACAAAAAGAAGCGCCAGCTCCATGGCATAATATTGTACCTGTATGTAAAAAGACAATTTATTAAAAATAAAGAGTGGCTGCTAGGACATGCACTCACTTTATACAGTAGATAAAAAAGCAATCATGGGAGACAATCTGTAAGCCGTGAGAGACTGCAGGAGGACAGAAAGCCAAACACTATGGTACTGTACAGGTGTATGCAGACGGTAGAGAGCAGATACTTATCCGGGGCTGGATGAAGGATGTTCAGAGCGTCCAACAGGGAAAGTGGCTACGTCCACAGGTAGCCAGTAATACAGCACAATGCTGTAGCAGATTGTCCGGTTGTAGGCTTTTACATTCAGTTGGTTAAGCATGGGACATCAATCGTAGCAATCAGTCCCTGGAGCACCTTGCTCCGCTCATAGAGTTCCGTTACACCCGGAAGTATCCTCTGCTAAAACACCTCGTGTGTAGTACAGGCAGGCAAACCTTGAGACAGCTCTCAACTAGCGTGATGACGTCAGTGCGTCACTACGACGCGTTTCACCATGTGAGTCATCAGCCGACAAGGAACTGTTTGTAGAGGAGTTTGCAGCATACACGTGTGGGCTGGAGCTGGTGAACTTTGCCGGTCTGACTAAGAGGAGAGTGGCTATTCATGTTACACTGCTGGGGCAGTGTTACTACACTGGAGGTACATACTGTAGGGTGGAAACCAGTTTATGTAGACATCTGGACCCTTTTCCTGCAGTGCTAGATGAGTGCTGATTGTCTCCGGGTTCAATATCACCACCACTGATGTGGAAGAAACGCCCTCTCTCTTCTCCTGGTCTGACATCCATTCATCACAGAAAGTATCCGCTTCTTACTACCCACACAGCACGCAATATTGTTTGCATTACTGTTTGGCTGCAGCTTCTCCCTACAGTTCCTGAAAGCTTACAGATTGTCTCCCAAGTATGTTTTTTTTACATATTTGAAGTGAATGCATGTCCTGGCGGCCTCATGTTTCTAAATAAATTTGTGTTTTATATATACAGTATTATGCTATGGAGCTGGTGCTTCTTTTTTTTCTTTTTCTTTTAGATATCTATGATCTGGCTAGATCATTATAGAAGCCTTGCCTACTCCATACTGTGACTGGAACATCTAAATCTGGACCTTTTTTTCATCAATTATACATCCATTGGACTGGTTTGTTCTATTTTTTTCACTGAACATTAAAAAGTTTTCTTTTTCACTCTATTTTTTTTTTCAAATTGTGTATTGATATTTTTAATTATTTTTGCACTATCACAATTTGAATTATTATCACATTTACTATAGAACTCACTCACACTCACACACTGATAGCGCTACTTTTTGTTCTTTGTATGTTTATATGTATACTAGCTTCTGTAATATTGATTAAATACATTGTCTAAAAAATGAACATTGTAATGGGGGGGGGGGTGGTCCGGGGGTCTCTCTGGGGTGGGGGTGGGGTTCCGGGGTCACCTGGGGCATGGGGGGTGTCTGGGGGTCTCTCTGGGTGGGTGGTGGTCCATGAGTCTCTGGGGGGGAGGGTGTCCGTAGGTCTCTCTGGGGGGTTGGGGGGGTATCAAAGTTTTTCTGGGGCTGGGGGGGGTATCCGGGGTCTCTTTGGGGCAGGTTCCTCTGGGCTGGGGGGGGGTGGCTGGGTTTCTTTCGGTGGGTGTCTGGAGATCTCCTGGGGCAGGGGGGGGTGTCCAGGGGGCCTCTCTGGGTCCGTTGTTCTCTCTGGGGCGGGGGTGGGGAGGGTGTCCGCAGGTATCTTTGTATTGGGGTATCTGGGGGGGGGGTCCGGGGTTCTATCTGGGGTGGGGGGGGGTTGTTCGGGGGTCTATCTGGGAAGGGGTTGGCAGGGTTCTCTCTGGAGGGGGGAGTATCTGGGGGGGGGTTGGGGTTTAGGGTCATCGTGGGAGGGGGGTATCGTGGTGTCTCTGGGGTGTTTTATCTGAGAGGAGGGGTATCCAGGGGTCTCTCTGGAGGGGGCTGTCCGGGGTTCTCTGGGGGGTCTCTCAGAGGGTGTCTGGGGGTCTCTTTTTGGGGTGGGGTGTCGGGGGTCTCTCTGGGGTGGGGGGGGGGTTACCCGGGGGTCTCTCTGTGGCGGGGTTATCCGGGGGGGGGGGGCGGTTGTGACGATCGTGAGGATTTGGCCCGGGATTAACGGGGTTCCCCCCCAATTGCCACCCTCTAACCTCGCCAGGGAGACCAGGGGTTAAACTGGGCTGAGGCCCAGAATGTGATTTAACCCTTTTATAACAGAAAATGCTTATTCCCCTGTGTAAATGTATTGTTGCTGGATCAGTGTCTGCATAACACACATACTGGGACTTAAGGGGTTAATATTATATGCATGCTGCATAAACAGTTCCTGAAAACTGGTGAATTGGGAACGGATGAGCCAGCACCCTGACTCTTGGTGGAACGCCTCAGCGTAAACCCCCAGGACACCCTATTAAAAATATAAACTTTGTCATAAGGGGTAACATATATGTTTGATAAAGTGCCTTCCTGTTGCAGTTTTTTTTTTTTTTTTTACTATTTTTAAAAAAATTATTACTTGATTTTTATTGAGCATTTTTTCATACAAATAGAATTAAACAAAACATATACAAATACAAAAAAGGGGGGGTGGAAGGGTGGGGAGGGGAAGCATTGTAAAAATATGCATTGTACACAACAATTTAGATACCACCTGCATGGCGAAACCAGGGGGCCCAAATCTCAGAAAATCGCGAGGTTAGAAGCCGTTCAGATAGGCTGAGGGTTTTTTCATATAAACTATATGCCCAGATTTATTGTTTATTTGGTTTAAGGAGGGGGGCAGGTGTTGTTTCCAATTTTTGGCAATTGTACACCGTGTAGCATTTAACATTTGGGCTAGTACTCTGCTTTTTTCGGAATTTGGCTATTGTCTTGCCAAGCAATATATATACTGGTCATGTGGGACAGTGATTTCTAGGATCTTGTGTATTAAGGTGAACACTTCCATCCATGTTTTGTTGGATTTTGGGACATGGCCAGATATATGCAGAATATCCCCACTTCGCCACAAACCACGCCAGCATAGTGGGGGACCCCTGGGAGAAAAGAGTGCCGTCTGGCAGGAGTCATGTACCATATGTATATTAACTTGTAATCTTCTCTTTTACACAAGCACGATGAGTTTTTGGAGGCAGCTTCCCAGATGTCTTTCCAGGTATCAAGTATCTATACAGAGTTAGATCTTTTTCCAGGATACCATATATTTATCGGGGTTTGATTGCTCTTGATAGAGGATAGGCTTTGATAAATTCTGGAGATGATGCCCTTTGGTGGGGCTTGGTGTAAACACCAATCCTCAAACAGAGTTAAAGTATGGGGTTGGCTCGGTTTATAGTCGATTGGATATAATGTCAACCTGGAGAAAACTGAAAAAATCGGAAGAGGGGATATCATGATTCGGTTTGCAGAGACGCGAATGGGGGGACTTTCCCTTGACGAGAATATCTTTGACTCTCGTGAGTCCTTTTTGAACCCAGGTATGGGAGAGCGGTTTTTCTGTGTAAAAAGGAAAGAGGGTCCGAGAATAGGGGTTGCATGAGGGAAGGGTACCGGTTAATTGAAACTTGGATTTCAGGGAGTCCCGAATATTACGGCAAAGGATATCACCGGGTTCTGAAACTCTCGGGTGGTCTAGACTTTTGTTGAGCCAGAGAAGATTTTTTTATTCTGCATGGGGAGCAAATCAAATCCTCTATCTCCCCACCTCCTTTCGGTTGGGTTTGAATGCCAGTTAACACATTGCCCTATTGAGCTGCTCTATAGTAGTTTTGTAAATTTGGAAGAGCTAAGCCTCCTTCTGATTTGGACTTATAAAGAATATCTTTGCGAACTCTAGGTCGCCTGTTTTGCCAGACAAACTTCAACATTTTCTCTGCATATTATTTAACTCTTTCTGGCAGATTTTAACCGGGAGAGTTTGAAAGAGATAGAGGAGTCTAGGTAAAATATTCATTTTAATAGTAGTTTCTACCAAACCAAGATATTATATGGGTTCCAAGTGGCTAAGGTCCTTGACTATTGGTCAAAGAAGGGTTTAAATTTGCGTTGTTTAAGTCGAATATTCTTTGTTAGTTGAACCCCTAGATATTTAATATGGTTCGCGTTCCATTTGAAGTCAAAATTTAGTTGTAGTAATTTACTAATTCTTTGAGGAGATTTAAACTGAGGGCCATGGATTTGGAATGATTAATTTTATAACCTGAAAGTGACCGAATTCTGATAGAACCTGAAAAAGGTTAGGGAGGATGTGGAGGGTTTTGAAAGCATCAATAGTATATTCGTCTGCAAAAAAGAGCTTTTTTGAATTCTTCCTGACCAACAAAATACCCGCTATATTGGGGTTCATCCTTATCTGGCATGCTAAGGCTCTACGGCTAAGGCAAACAACAAAGGTGAGAGCGGACACCCCTGCCTAGTTCCATTTAATATTGGGAAGGGGTCAGACAAGAGGCTTCGTCCTCACAGTGGCCGTTGGTGAGGAGTATAGAGTGTTTATACTATTTAAAATTTTGGCTGTGAATCCCATCTGCGAAACGTAGCTGACTAAAACTGCCAATCTAATCGATCGGACGCTTTTTCTGCGTCTAAAGAGAGTAATAAGATGGGCACTTTGTAGGTTTGCCTACGTGTATTAGATTCACTGTCCTCCTTGTGTTGTCAAGGGCTTGTCTGCCCAGGACAAACCCAACCTGGTCCGGATGAACCATTTAGGGAGAATACTATTTAATCTGTTGGCCAGGATCTTTGCGTATAGTTTAGGTCTGTATTTAACAGCGAAATAGGTCTGTAGCTAGACACAACAGAGGATCTTTCCCCTCTTTAGAATTACACACTATGGTAGCTTGGAGCATCTCTCTTGGAGGGGGAAGGCCTAGTTGCATCTCATTGAATACTTTGGTAAATGGGAGGAGAGTTGTGGAATATTTCTTGTAATAAAATTAGAAAATCCATCCGGACCAGGGGCCTTCCATTTTCAGGGATTTTATTGCTTCCATAATTTCCAGGGCTCTATAATTTTTTTCAAGGTTTGTGATGTTCATTTGGGTCTAGGGTGGGGAGTCGGCATTTTGCTAGGTAATTCCGGATCTTTATTGCTCTGTTTTCTCTTTAGCTGTGACAGATTCCCCAGGGTTCCCAAAGGAGGGGCTGTGGGTAGATAGGCAGCCAGGGAGGAGAATCAAGAGTATAGCGGAGCAGCTACAGGTGGGCACAGAGCCAGGGCAAGTAGGGTCCCTACAAAATGGTGACATAGCCCTGTCCCAGACTTGGTTGACAGGAAAGCGACGGACTGTGTTGGATAGCTGGTCTCCTGTTGGTGCAGAGACATGCCAGTCTCTGGGCAGTGTGCAGCCTGGTCTGCACAGGGGCCCCTTCACTATGTATTTGGTTCACCAGACACTAGGTGGGGGGCAGAGGGAGGCAAAGGAGAAGGCCCGGAGGCCACGGTGGAGCCCTGCGCCGCAGGACCTAGACTTTACAATCCACTGTGGCCAGGACATGGTCCTGGACAAGGCCGGAGGACAATTTTGCCAGGCCAACCCCTCAGGACTTATTGAGTGCTTCCAGAGCGCCAGTGGTATCCCAGCGCCAGGGGGAGGCCGCTGGGGTACCAGGGCCCCCTTGAGCAGGGGAGATGTGACGATCGTGAGGATTTGGCCCGGGATTAATGGGGTTACCCCCCAATTGGCCACCCTCTAACCTCGCCAGGGAGACCAGGGGTTAACTGGGCTGAGGCCCAGAAATGTGATTTAACCCTTGTTATAACATGAAAATGCTTATTCCCCTGTGTAAATGTATTGTTGCTGGATCAGTGTCTGCATAACACACATACTGGGACTTAAGGGGTTAATATTATATGCAGTGCTGCATAAACAGTTCCCTGAAAACTGGTAATTTGGGAACGGAGTGAGCCAGCACCCTGACTCTTGGTGGACAGCCTCAGCGTAAACCCCCAAGGACACCCCTATTAAAAATATAACTTTGTCATAAGGGGAACATATATGTTTGATAAAGTGCCTTCCTGTTGCAGTTTTTTTTTTTTTTTTTACTATTTTTAAAAAAAATTATTACTTGAATTTTTATTGAGCATTTTTTCATACAAAATAAGAATTAACAAAACATATAACAAATACAAAAAAAGGGGGGGTGGGAAGGTGGGGGAGGGGAAGCATTTGTAAAAATATAGCATTGTACACAACAATTTAGATACCACCTGCATGGCGAAACCAGGGGGCCCAAATCTCAGAAAATCGCGAGGTAGAGCCGTTCAGATAGGCTGAGGGTTTTTTCATATAAACTATATGCCAGATTTTATTGTTTATTTGGTTTAAGGATGGGGGGGCAGGTTGTTTCCAATTTTTGGCAATTGTACACCGTGTAGCATTTAACATTTGGGCTAGTACTCTAGCTTTTTTTCGGGGAATATTGGCTATTGGCTTGCCAAGCAATATATATACTGGGTCATGTGGGACAGTGATTTCTAGGATCTTGTGTATTAAGGTGAAC
Source organism: Ascaphus truei (assembly GCA_036426205.1). Lineage (NCBI taxonomy): Eukaryota > Metazoa > Chordata > Amphibia > Anura > Ascaphidae > Ascaphus > Ascaphus truei. The sequence continues at coordinate 29,935 of WSYH01006175.1, forward strand.
ACTTCCATCCATGTTTGTTGGATTTTGGGACATGGCCAGAATATATGCAGAATATTCCCCACTTCGCCACAACCACGCCAGCATAGTGGGGGACCCCTGGGAGAAAAGAGTGCAGTCTGGCAGGAGTCATGTACCATCTGTATATTAACTTGTAAATATTCTCTTTTACTACAACGCACGATGAGTTTTTGGAGGCAGCTTCCCAGATGTCTTTCCAGGTATCAAGATCTATACAGACGTTAAGATCTTTTTCCCAGGATACCATATATTTATCGGGGGTTTGATTGCTCTTGATAGAGGATAGGCTTTGATAAATTCTGGAGATGATGCCCTTTGGGTGGGGCTGGTGTAAACACCAATCCTCAAACAGAGTTAAAGTATGGGGTTGGCTCGGTTTATAGGCTGATTGGATATAATGTCTAACCTGGAGAAATCTGAAAAAATCGGAAGAGGGGATATCATGATTCGTTTGCAGAGACGCGAATGGGGGGACTTTCCCTTGAACGAGAATATCTTTGACTCTCGTGAGTCCTTTTTGAACCCAGGTATGGGAGAGCGGGTTTTCTGTGTAAAAAGGAAGAGAGGGGTCCGAGAATAGGGGTTGCATGAGGGAAGGGGTACCGGTTAATTGAAACTTGGATTTCAGGGAGTCCCAGATATTACAGGCAAAGGATATCACCGGGTTCTTGAAACTCTCGGGTGGTCTAGACTTTTTGTTGAGCCAGAGAAGATTTTTTATTCTGCATGGGGAGCAAATCAAATCCTCTATCTCGACCCACCTCCTTTCGGTTGGGTTTGAATGCCAGTTAACACATTGCCCTAATTGAGCTGCTCTATAGTAGTTTTGTAAATTTGGAAGAGCTAAGCCTCCTTCTGATTTGGACTTATAAAGAATATCTTTGCGAACTCTAGGTCGCCTGTTTTGCCAGACAAACTTCAACATTTTCTTCTGAATATTATTTAAATCTTTCTGGCAGATTTTAACCGGGAGAGTTTGAAAGAGATAGAGGAGTCTAGGTAAAATATTCATTTTAATAGTAGTTATTCTACCAAACCAAGATATTATATATGGGTTCCAAGTGGCTAAGTCCTTGACTATCTGGTCAAAGAAGGGTTTAAAATTTGCGTTGTTTAAAGTCGAATAATTCTTTGTTAGTTGAACCCCTAGATATTTAATATGGTTCGCGTTCCATTTGAAGTCAAAATTTAGTTGTAGTAATTTTACTAATTCTTTGAGGAGATTTAAACTGAGGGCCATGGATTTGGAATGATTAATTTTATAACCTGAAAGTGAGCCGAATTCTGATAGAACCTGAAAAAGGTTAGGGAGGGATGTGAGAGGTTTTGAAAGCATCAATAGTATATCGTCTGCAAAAAGAGCTTTTTTGAATTCTTCCTGACCAACAGAAATACCCGCTATATTGGGGTTCATCCTTATCTGGCATGCTAATGGCTCTACGGCTAAGGCAAACAACAAAGGTGAGAGCGGACACCCCTGCCTAGTTCCATTTAATATTGGGAAGGGGTCAGACAAAGAGCTGTTCGTCCTCACAGTGGCCGTTGGTGAGGAGTATAGAGTGTTTATACTATTTAAAATTTTGGCTGTGAATCCCATCTGCGAAAGCGTAGCTGACATAAACTGCCAATCTAATCGATCGGACGCTTTTTCTGCGTCTAAAGAGAGTAATAGAGATGGGCACTTTGTAAGGTTTGCTACGTGTATTAGATTCACTGTCCTCCTTGTGTTGTCAAGGGCTTGTCTGCCCAGGACAAACCCAACCTGGTCCGGATGAACCAATTTAGGGAGAATACTATTTAATCTGTTGGCCAGGATCTTTGCGTATAGTTTTAGGTCTGTATTTAACAGCGAAATAGGTCTGTAGCTAGAACACAACAGAGGATCTTTCCCCTCTTTAGGAATTACCACTATGGTAGCTTGGAGCATATCTCTTGGAGGGGGAAGGCCTAGTTGCATCTCATTGAATACTTTGGTAAGAAATGGGAGGAGAGTTGTGGAATATTTCTTGTAATAAAGATTAGAAAATCCATCCGGACCAGGGGCCTTCCCAATTTTCAGGGATTTTATTGCTTCCATAATTTCCAGGGGCTCTATAATTTTTTTCAAGGTTTGTGATGTCATTTGGGTCTAGGGTGGGGAGTCGGCATTTTGCTAGGTAATTCCGGATCTTTATTGCTCTTTTCTCTTTAGCTGAGTCTCCCACTGGGCCTGGTAGATTGTAAAGGGATGTGTAGTAGTCCCTAAATGCATCACTTACTGTATAATTTTGGGATTGTGGGATACTGAGCCATTTTTAGTGTGGATGTTATGAATTTTAGCCTTACTGTAGCTTGTTTTTGCTTTAATTTGCGTGCCAGCATTCTATTTGCTTTGTTACTTTTTTCATAGTATTTCTGTTGAGTCCATTTTATAGCTCTTTCTGCGTTTGACACTAACAAAAGGTTTAGTTCGCCCCTCACTGAGATTATTTGCCTGTAATTTTTCCAGGAGGGGTTTGACTTGTGAATAAATTCTAATTCTGATAGTTTTTGTGTTAGTGTTTCAATTTGCTTTGTTTTTTCTTTTTTTTTTCTGAGAAGCCAGGGCAATCAGTTTGCCTCTTATCACTGATTTGTGGGCCTCCCAGAGGGTAAAAGAGGAAACCTCTGGGGTGTTGTTTATTTCAAAGTATTGGGCCAGTTCTTTTTCTATTAGTTGGAAATTTTGTGGGTTCAGAAGTAGGGATTCGTTCAAGGACCACGACCTTGTTTTATTTTTGGGGGTGAGGCCGGCCAATTTGGTTATGAGCGTAGAGTGGTCTGACCAAGCAGAGGGGGCAATTACTGCTGAGGAAATATTATCGCTAATTTGTTGGTCTATTAGGATATAGTCAATTCGAGAATAGCTATTATGGGGGTGAGAGAAAAAGGAGAAATCCTTTACATTGCTATTAACTAATCTCCAGGAGTCTACCAATAATAGATCCTTGGTCATAGATACAAGTCCCCGAGTAGAGGGAACAATTTTTGGTGGCGGGGGGCGACTGGGAGATTTATCTAGATTTGGGTCCATAATTGTATTTAGATCTCCTGCTAATATTAAAAGGCCTTTCTGGACAGAGAGAATTAAATTTGTTAGTTCCTGGAAAAAGGATTCTTGATTTTCATTAGGGGCAAAAGTGTTGACTATTGTTATATCAGTGGAGTCCAGTGACCCTGTGACAATTAGAATTCTCCCAGCGAGATCACTTTTAATTTTATCTAATTTGAAGTTTAGATTTTTATGGAAAAGTGTAGTTACGCCATTTTTTTTCGTGGGAGCTGATGAGTGGTAGACAAGGGGGTAGTCATTGCTGAACAGCAGTGACTGGTCCTCTTTTTTCAAATGAGTTTCTTGTAGCAAGATTATATCTCCTGCCAGTCTTTTGGCTTCCAAAAGAGCAATACGTCTCTTTCGGGGGGTGTTTAAGCCCTTGGTGTTTTGGGATATTATATTAATCGGCATGGTGGTGGATCAGGGTTTCTTTAATACAAATGAACAGAGTGATAACTTACATATAGGAGAAGCGTCGGAACATCCATCTTTGGAAACGATCTGGTATGAGAACATATACAACGAACGATATACATGTTATTCCAAAAAAGTGGTAAATGCTTACAAAACTTGGAGGAGGGGAAGGGTAGAGGGGGGAGGGAGGGGTAAACCGAGGACCCCGGCTTCCACACATTGTTTGGGGGGACCAGCCATAGTAGGACCCGTGGTGCGAGTTTCTCGCACTCACAGGTTAAATGAACATGGGGGGGCGGGCAGTGGCCCAGCGGCTCAGCGCCGCAGTGCTCCTTTGTCCAGGAGCCGAACTTTCGAAAAGGGAAAACAAAATCACCCCAAAGAGTACGGGGTGGGTTGTGTGTGTGATCTTACGCATCAGGGAAATAAAAGCAAGAATGGGGGGCATTGAACGTTATACCTGTTTACATCAACATATCCTTTCTCAATTTTAGAAGCATTAAGTACTGTAGGGTTGACTGGCAGCTATAGTTTGGCAGACTCTGCATTCGCAGTCTACAGGGGGAGAGGGATAAATAACCTGGAAAAGGTTACCTAAAACGTAACCTTTAATATTTTAGCCTGTAATAAAGAGTTGGTAGCTGAACTTTGGGCGGCCAATTCTATTATAGGCAACATATAGACTTATATTACAAATACACTTTTATCTAGAAAACAGTTCCAACCAAACATTGTATATCAGTCCCTTTTAAGTGTTCGGGTTAGTTCAAACTGATTATCAAACTTTGAGTGTCTCGAACTTGTGGGTAACTTGGGAGAACAGTTTCACAATGAGCAAGGAAATAACCTGGATTTTGGGACTTGTACGTTCTAGAAACTTAAAAGCTAAACTCGGCAACTTCTTGATGTGCAGGTTGTCATGGTCGTTGTGGCTTGATCGAGTTGGTCGATGTGTTCCAGAAACCGCGACCGTTGGTTAGTCTTTAGGTGGGTTACTGGAGTGGGTCACGTCTCGCTTAGTACCTTAAGTCCAGACCACATTTTGGCTTGTCTGCCATCTTAAATGTGTATTAAGTAAGTTTCCAGCTCTAGATCTTCAAGTGGGTTGGTTCTTTGCTCGCCTAGAGGTTGGTGTTTTCACCCATGCCTGGCGTTGTGCCTTAGGTGGCTTACGAGACCTTTGAGAGGCCTCCGGATCCTCTGGTTTGAGTAGGCCCAATGATCGTAGTTTTTCCTCACCTTCTTCTGGTGAGAGTAGAATGTACATCGTCTCTTGATAAGTGAACAATATTTTGCACGGGAAACCCAAGCGATAGCGGATTTTATTGTTCCGCAGTGAGTTGGTGATCTGCGCGAACATTCTCCGCTTGTTCAGCGTGATTTGAGCCAAGTCCGGAAAGATGAGGAGTGGAACATTATCCTGCTCTATCTTTGGGGTGGTTCTAGCGGCTCTCAATATTTCTTCTTTAATACGGAAGTAGTGTAGGCGTGTGATCACGTCTCGTGGCTTTGCTGGATCTAGGCCTTTCGGTCTAGGGAGCCTATGGGCTCTGTCCATCTGAAGTTTTTCCTCCGATATTTCGGGTAACAGGGACATGAAAAGCCGAGTGAGATATGCGTCCAGTTGGGCGTTCTCCACTTCTACCTCTGATCCGCAGGTTATTGCGTCTTGACCGGTTCTCCATGTCTTCCAGTTTTTCGAAGATTGTTTTGACTTGAGTTTTTAATTCTTCGATATCTTGCGCTTGGGTCACTTGTGCAAGGGTGGTGTTATCTACCTTCTCCTCCAAGACCACAATGCGGTCTCCTATGGACGCAATCTCCTCTCTGATGCTGCGGCGGAAGCTCTGCATCTCAGAATGGATAGAGCTTTTTATTTCCTGCACAAACACCATCATTTTTTTGCGAGTAAGTGGAGCGTCCGTCTCTTCTCCAAAGTCTGGATCTGAGTCTGCGTCTCCGCCTGCGGTAGACGCTTCTTGGTCTTTGGGGCCTTGATTTTTGAAGAAGAGGGACGCCTCGCGTTGGACCACTGTTTTTTTTGGTTGTTTAGTGGACGGCATATTTGTTGTTGGTCAGTCGAATTTTTGCTGAAAGTAGAGCTGGGTTTGTTGGAGTGATGTAAACAGAAGGGTTTTAAATTGAGATGAGCCCCCTCATTCTTAAAATGTCCCGGTCACACACACATTGTTTGCATTTCTTTATTTGGTTTTGGTTGAGCCTTTATTTCTTGATGATTTGGTCCCTTCCTTCTCATCTGGGCCAAGCCTGCACTGGGCCCAGTGGTCACTTTAAAGGAGGTAGTGGGGCTCAGGTTTATTTGAAGGGGAGGGAGAAGGGAATATCTTTATTTGCACTTTTTTTTTCTTCCCTCCCAGATCTTTATTGGCAGCCTGTGTCTATTTCCCTTCAACACTGCTGAAGAGAGCAGATAGGGTGGACCAAGATGGCCACCAGTCTCTTCCCAGCAAGGCCTCCCTGACTGGCAGCCTCCTTCCCTTGGGATGTGTCTCCCCTTCCCCCTCGAGGCCCGCAGGTCCCCGTGCCGCAGGGGGAGTCACCTTCTCTTGCTCCGCTACGGCCGCATGTCCGTGGGTCCTTCTCAGCACCTCACACACCGGCCGGCGCCATCTTGGGACTCCGGCTCGGTGTGGGCGCACTGTCTCTTTCGGGAGAGGGGCGGGTGATCACCGCTCCCCCGTGGAGTGCCTCAGCACTGCCTTGTTGTACAGGGTTCCCCCTTATCTCCGTCCACCCCGAGGGGTTCAGGGGTCTGTGATTATCCTAGCCGCGCGGTCCCGGCGGCCATCTTGGGACTCCTGGGAGGTGAAGGGGGGGCCCACGGACGGGTGCGCCTTGCCCGTTTCCACCTATAACCGTGGCCAGTGTCGCTCCAACACCTCTCCTTCTGTGTCTCGGGACTGCAGGTGATTTTATTTGAAAGTTTTCCCCGGGTTTTAGGGGTTCTAGATCAGCTTTGCAGGAGGTTGCCTGGGGAGCTAATCAATCTGCGGCTGGCTCGCTCAGCCTCCTGGCCATGCCCCCCCTGTTGCAGTTTTTTAAATGTACAGGCAGAATGCTAATTGTTTCTGCCTGCCCTCTGTATGCAAGCAGAACAGCTTGCTACAATTTACATAGCCCTGATCAAAGGTGTCCTGTTCGCAGGCAGCCAGAGTGGGGGGTGAGCATTATAACTCACACTTACAAACCAAGGTATCCCCCCCCCCAGGGGTCCTTGCTTCAAAGGGTTTATTGATGGGGATAAAGGGTGGGGCTACCCAAGGAGGAAATCAGAATGAGTGACCTTATTAAATATAAGAATATTAGGAGATGTCCTTGTCTGAACATGCTAAGAGTTACATATGTGTATTCGTGGGATTTAGCCCCACCTAATAAGTCTAAACACTTGAGATCTACCAGCTACTAAGAGCCATATATTAATATCTCCCTTAAGTTTAATATTACACTGTAATGTTTGGTCTCTGTGGGAGCGTCAGGCTTGACGGAATGTATTAATATATCTCGCAGGCCAGTAAGTATTACTCAACTGAAGTTATGAAGTTAGGTAGGTATTTACAGCATATATGGAATTTTGGTTCTATCCTGTTATGGTAATAAGCAGGAAAGACATCCTGCTGGAGGTTACAAAAAAACCTGGTGATCAAAAGCTAAATTGCCTAATTGCTTATGCGGGACCCAGTGACCAAAGGAACTGACCAGTTTAAGGGTGACATTTCACACGGAACACTGGAAGTCCAAAATCAGCTTCAAAAGCTTCAAAAGGACTTTTGCTAGACATCTCGGCACCTAGGGTTAAGAGAAGGGTTAAAATTATATATAAGTCAGAGTCACCCCTTACTCAGTCTTCATGTCTGCATGTCATCAGGCCTGTGTCTGCATGCAAAGGCTTCATGTTTTCATGTCCTTCATGTGCTTCGTGACCTGCCTGTCTTGCTGTGATGTCAGCTGAAATATGGAAGAAATGGACCAGTCTGTAATCCTGATGGCTTTCTGTCCTAATCTTTAAGTAAGTGTCTATATTTTGCTGTTATTTGTACATTTTGTGTGTTCACCTTTATCAAGGAATAAATTATATTTTATCATATCTAAGTCTCGTCCCAGTTCAAACCCAGGTATATATATATTTATATATATTTTTGGTGTAAATTACAGCCTGTCATAAGCTACCGTGACAAGCTTGTAATTAACTGGTGGCAGCTGGCGGGACTGAACTGGACCTGGATTACAGTATTCTGCGGGGTACTGTGATCCAATGGGAACTTGATGGTAATTGCAAGTTCCTGGGAATAAAGATATTGAACACACAGTGTACAACATATAACACAAGATATGGCACCTCCTCACTGTTCCCCTACTTGTGAGAAGCATTGCCTCCAGAACCAAAGTGCCGGCCATCCGTCTGACTGGAGCCAGGCACTGAGACCGGAGGAGTGCATCAAGTCGGTGCGGGGATCAGCAGCCAGCAAGGCTGAGAGAGAGACAGCAATCGGTGAGCATGAAACCCAGCAGGCTGAGCAAAGATCCACAGCTGCAGCTGCTGTAACCATCAAACCACCCGGAGAGCAGGGAATGGACCCAGCTCCGGGATGGCAGGGACTTGTGGAGGGGGTGGGCGGTCTTGCACCAGGAGAGGTAACGGCTGTTGCGGCGGTCCGTCCATTTTCCCTGAAAGAGCTGGAGCTGGTGTGTGCGTTGGGCAAGACGTGGTTCCCGGTGAAGTGGACCCAGTTCCTGGTGTCGGTACCACACCAACCCGCTTATCTCCTCCCAGAGCCCGGCGCTCAAGCAACTCCGCTCTGGACTCCGTTGCCCCTTGCTGGGGTTAGTCCATCGGTGGCGGAGAAGCTCTGGAATGAGCCCGGCGCTCAAGCAACTCCGCTCTGGACTCCGTTGCCCCTTGCTGGGGTTAGTCCACCGGTGGCGGAGAAGCACCGGCAGCCACTGCGGCACTGCCAACAGATGGGCCACAATAATGCCCAGTGCCCTGACCATGCGCGGTCGGGCAAAGAAGCCCCTCAGGGCCAGCGCTCACGAGCTGTGGAAAAGATGACCCAGTTAGCGGCATCCTCTGATGGCTCCCGCCCAGCCAGGGCGACAACCTTCCTAGGGACATCTCCTGGAGAACCTGGACGGGCTGCATCAGCGGCGGAGAGCAGCGGCCATCCACCTGATCCCGGCGGAGAACCAGCGGCGGCGGCAGAGAAGAAGCCGCCACTCCGGCATCCTGCCGGCGGCAATTTTATTTGGGGGGAGGGACAGGGTTTGCGGGAGGGGGTTATTGTACCAAGTTTGCATGGAGCTGTGTTCCTCCACAAAGACCTGGGACCCTCGTCCTGCACCGTTGTACCTGTACCCAACCCGGGCGCTGTTGCGGCAGCAGCCCGGTGCTGCCCAGCCCAGATGGGGCCGGTGGCGGCCGCTCCAGTCCCCCTGCAATTGGGACAAACGAAGGCGGCGGTCTCTGCGGGGACCAGCAAGGTAAGCCAGACCAAGTCGCAGACTGACTCTGACTTATGTTTCCCTATGATTGTACCCTGTTGTTTCACTATAGGGGTGACCGGGGGGTGGCAGGAGATAGGGGTACCAGGGGAGGGGAAGAAAGGGCAGCTTGTAGGGCAGCTAGACTCCCCCATTACCCTGGCGAAGCAGCAAGGGGACTCTCAGTTAAGAGCCCCACTGTTGCAGCCTTGCTATGGGCTGGAGGTATCAGGGGTTGTGGCAAAGTTAGACCACCCCCAGATTACCTGCCAGCCGGAGCTAAGGTGGGTGCATCTGCACCAGCAACCCTGAGCTCACCTCCGGTAATGGGGGCACAGCTTTAGGGAGAGGGGCTCGCCCCGTTAGCACCCAGCTCTAGGGTAGGATTGCCTGGGAGAGGGTTGGGTGGGCCAGTGGGAACCGGGGAGGGAAGGCAGCAAGTGAGCCAGCCAGATTCCCCCATTACCTTGGTGGAGTGGCAAGGGGACTCTCAGTTAAGAGCCCCACTGTTGCAGCCTTGCTATGGGCTGGAGGTATCAGGGGTTGTGGCACAGTTAGACCACCCCCAGATTACCTGCCAGCCAGGAGCTAATGTGGGTGCATCTGCACCAGCAACCCTGAGCTCATCCCCGGTAATGGGGAGACAGTGTCAGGGAGATGGCCCCACTCAGGTGTCCCTAGGGTCCAGGCTAGGATTAACTAGGGAGAAGCGGAGTGAGGGGAGGCTGCAGGTAGGTAGCCAGCCTCAGATCTCAGTGAGAGA